>ONZH01010994.1:0-70108 GCA_900303285.1 Rhinella marina | reverse complement strand
ATGCAAGAATTCCCTCTTCTCACTGGCCTGACTCTCCATTTCCTCCTCCTCCTCCTCCAAGTCCTCCTCTTCAGCCCATACATGCTCAACAGTCTTCTGTCTCGCCGACATTCTCCTCCTCTTCCTCCTCATCCTCATCCCCCTCCTCCGATATGCGCTGAGAAACAGACCGGAGGGTGCTCTGGCTATCAAGCGACGTATCTTCCTCCACCAACTCTTGTGACAAGCGCAAAGCTTCCGACTTCATGCTGAGCAATGAATTTTTAAACAGGCAAAGCAGCGGGATGGTGAGGCTGATAATGGCGGCATCGCCGCTGACCATCTGTGTTGACTCCTCAAAGTTGGTCAACACCTGGCATATATCAGACATCCACGTCCACTCCTCATTGTCTACTTGAGATATCTGACTAACATGACTACCAGTTCTGGTGGAAGTTGACATCTGGCAGTCTATAATTGCTCTGCGCTGCTGGTAAACTCTGGATAACATGCCTTTTTGTCACCTAAGCTAAGCAGTTTGAGCACCGCCTGCTGGCGCTTAGCCACGGCACTGCTGCTGCCCCTAGAGCTACCGACTGAAGGCGCCGTGCCCACGGATGGTAATTCGGAGGAGGAGGTGGAGAAGGAGGCATAGTACGTCTGAGAGACCGTGACCGCGGTAGGCCCCGCAATCCTCGGTGTGGGCAGTACATGAGCGGCCCCAGGGTCATTCTCGGTCCCAGCCTCCACCAAGTTAACCCAATGTGCCATCAGTGAGATATAGTGTCCCTGCCCGGCAGCACTTGTCCACATGTCCGTGGTTAGGTGGACCTTCTCAGAAACAGCGTTGGTCAGGGCACGGATGATGTTCTCTGACACGTGCTGGTGTAGGGCTGGGACGGCACATCGGGAAAAATTGTGGCGGCTGGGGACCGAATACCGAGGGGTAGCCACCGCCATGAGGTTGCGAAAGGCCTCGGTCTCTACCAGCCTATAGGGCAGTATCTCCAGGCTCAGCAATTTGGAGATGTGGACGTTGAGGGCTTGGGAATGTGGGTGGGTGGAACTGTTTTTCCTCTTGCGCTCCAGCCTCTGCTATAAAGACGGCTGAACGCTGCGCAGGGACACATTGGTGGACACTGTGGAGGATTGTGGAGGCGAAGGTGTGGTTTTCCAGCGGGAGGCGCTCGTGCCGGGGTCCTGGGCAGGGGGTTGACTAGCAGAGGCAGCGAGTGACACAGGGGAAGGAGCAGTGGTGGGACCCACAGAAGGTGAACGGCCTTGGTTCCATTGAGTGGGGTGTTTAGCACTCATATGCCTGCGCATGCTGGTGGTGGTTAGGCTAGTAATGGTGGCACCCCTGCTGATCCTGGTGTGGCAGAGGTTGCAGGTCTGTCATCCTCAATTTCTTTAAAGAACCTCCAGACTTGCGAACATCTAGGCCTCGCCACGGGAGCTTCACTACGTGAAACAGTTGCTGCTGATGCACCAGCTCTGGCCCTGCTTCTCCCTCTTGCCACACCACTGCCTCTTCCAACCTGTTCTGGTGCAGCACTCACCTCCGCCTCAGAAGCACTGTCTTCACTTGGCTTATCAACCCAGCTTGGGTAAGTCACCTCGTCATCCTCCGATTCCTCAGTCTTCTCCCCCCTCGGACTTCCTGCCCTGACAACAACTTCACCACTGTCTCCTCATCGTCCGACACCTCTTTACACACTTCTTCCACTAAGTCAACAATGTCATCTCCCACAGACTGCGACAGTTGGAAAACTTGGGCATCGGGAAAGAGGTCAGCAGCAACCTGAGAAGTGGTTTGTGACTCTGGGAAGGGTCCAGAAAACAGTTCCTCAGAGTATGCCGGATCGCATTCCAAATTTTCCTGGGCGGGGGCAGACTGGGGGGAAGGAGGTTGAGGTGGAGGAATCAGAGGAGTGCTCCCTTTGGTAACGTGGGTGGACTGCATGGAAGACTGACTGGCGGACAAATTACTTGAAGCATTGTCCGATATCCACAACATCAACTGTTCGCACTGTTGTGGTTTCAACAGTCCTCTACCACGTGTCCCTGTAAGTTGAGACATGAAGCTAGAAAGTGTACCTCTGCGGCATTCCCCTGCTCCCTCATCAGCAGGTACTGTCTCACCCTGCCCAGGACCACGGCCTCTGCCCCCTGCAGTAATTGAATGCCCACGCCCACGCCCTCGTCCTCGACCCTTAGCCCTGGGGTTCAATATTTTCTGTATATAAGTGTATTATATATACCAAAAAAAAATGGGCCTGCTGTACTGAAACCCACAAACTTGTTCAATCTGAACAAGTTAATATATAGGTGGATAAGTTAGAGCAAAATTACATATTTTATTACATACCGTACAGTATGGAGCAATTACACTGAAACTATTAGATTAGGCAGACTTGGTCTGCTTAAGTGCAACCCAGACAAATGTCGCACAGAGATTTTTCTAATGTAGCTGTATCAGTGAGAGCAAAAGACCGTATTTTATTACGTGATGTACAGTATGTGTCACCTGGACAGAAAATACGGATTGTGGTTTGTGGTGACTGGACAGCTGAACTGTGACACACAGAATGGTTCCACACAGCTGTATGAAATGGATTTGTATCACTGAGATAAAAAAAAAAAGTTGTTTTTTTTTTTACGTGATGTGCAGAATATATCAGAGAGCAAACTCAGACCCTGCTGACTGTGGCTATTTTCACTGCAACCCAGACAAATGTCGCACAGAGATTTTTCTAATGTAGCTGTATCAGTGAGAACAAAAGACCGTATTTGATTACGTGACGTACAGTATGGGTCGCCTGGACAGAAAATAAGGATTTTGGTTTGTGGTGACTGGCCAGCTGAACTGTGACACACAGAATGGTTCCACACAGCTGTATGAAATGGATTTGTATCACTGAGATTAAAAAAAAACAACAAAGTTTTGTTTTGTTTTGTTTTTTTTACGTGACATGCAGAATATATCTGAGAGCAAACTCAGCCCCTGCTGACTGTGGCTATTTTCACTGCAACCCAGACAAATGTCGCACAGAGATTTTTCTAATGTAGCTGTATCAGTGAGAGCAAAAGACCATATTTTATTACGTGACATACAGTATGGGTCACCTGGACACAAAATACGGATTGTGGTTTTTGGTGACTGGACAGCTGAACTGTGACACACAGAATGGTTCCACACAGCTGTATGAAATGGATTTGTATCACTGAGATTAAAAAAAAACAAAAAAAAAACAAAGTTGTTTTTTTTTGTTTTTTGTTTTTTTTTACATGACGTGCAGAATATATCAGAGAGCAAACTCAGCCACTGCTGACTGTGGCTATTTTCACTGCAACCCAGACAAATGTCGCACAGAGATTTCTCTAATGTAGCTGTATCAGTGAGAGCAAAAGACCTTATTTTTATTACGTGACGTACAGTATGGGTCACCTGGACATAAATACGGATTGTGGTTTGTGGTGACTGGACAGCTGAACTGTGACACAAAGAATGGTTCCACACAGCTGTATGAAATGGATTTGTATCACTGAGAGCAAAGAAAAGGATTTTGTACTGTGACTTCCACTATCTATCAGTTAGACAGAAAAAAATCTTCTGCAGACTGTGCCTATTTCAATGAAACACAAAAAAATTGTCCCACTTAGCTGTTTGAAATGGATGAGTGTCACTGAGAGCCAAAAAATAAACTTTTTCCAGTCTCCCTGCAAAATGCTTTAAATATGGCGGTAGCTGCACTACTAGTGCCAGCAAGCCCAGCCACAAGCAGATTAAAAAAAGGGTCTTGTAGCCCTAACAAGGGCTGTTGGGTTCTTTTAAAATCACTCCTGCCTAACACAAATCTAGTAGAACACCCTAACACTCTCCCTGTATCACCTCTGTCCCTAACGGCATCCAGGCAGCGACTGAGCCGAGCACCGCGGGCAGTCACTAGTATATTCCAGGGTCACCTGCTATCGACATGTAAGGGCCCCACGTGATGCTGGGTGTACCGTAGAGTCTCCTGGCTTGTGATTGGCTGAGTTTATAGCCACCAAAAATTCAAAAGGTTGGGAGATGCCATTTCCTCGAGCATGGCGAGATACTCGTCCGAGTAGCGAGCACTTACGAGTACCCTAATACTCGAACGAGTATCAAGCTCGGACGAGTATGCTCGCTCATCTCTAATAGCTAGTCCTTTCTGATTCTAAAGTAGTGGAGAAAAAAAGGTTCTTTTATTCCATGTTATAACAGTGCAAACACATATATTTGTATCCCTTCTATTTAGAGATGAGCGAATCATCCAAAATTCGCTTTGACGAATGTTTGTCGAACTTTTCAAAAAATTCGTACCTCATACAAATCTATTCGGCGAATCTGCGTACAAATCATACATTATTATGTGGTGTTTTGCGAACATTCGCGCACTAATAACGAACGTACAGTTGTTAAAGGTACGCAACTTATGAGAACACGTATGCATGAGCGTACAAATTGCATACGAAAATGACGGGCTTTGCTGGAGCGGAATGGTGGAGCAGGAGGAAAGCTCTGAGTCTAACCCCTGGCTACATGATACTGTATCAGCAGATGACAGCAGATCATCCGGCTGTGATTGAGATGAGTGTGCCATCCACTCCACTACCTCATCCACTTTCTCCTCCACTACAATTTTGCTCCTTGGTGGGTTAGCCTGATGGTACAGTGGCCGACTATTACGAATTCTACAAATAGTAGCTCCGGCTACAGGTCCTTTGGCACTGCTGCTCTGTGCCACCTTCTCTTTTTTTTTGGAGCTCGAGGTCTGGCTGGAACCCTTTTGCTTTTTCATGCCAGACATTTTTCACTTGACTGTGGCCCTGCAGCTGGTCTTTGTCTTTGTCCCTGTCTCTCTCCCTATCTTTCTCCCTGTCTCTTTCCCTGCCTGATTAATTACTAGCCCTGCACTTGCCCTGTATTGGCCCCGCAGTATCCCTGATATGTGTAATATGGATTCCCAGAACAATTACACCCCAATTTTAACAAAACAGTTCTCTGTCTCTCAGAACTTCACAGACAGTGCTTCTGCTCATCTCAGCAGTCGCAGCACAACTGATGCGTCACTGGTTACCGAGCCTAAACCAATCATAGCAAGCCCTTCCCACTAGGTCAGGTGACTGCTTTCTTCCCGGGCTTTTTGCAGCACGAATAACGAACAGTAACAGTTCACTAATTAACTGAATTTGTACGCAATAGCGTATAAAGTAACTTATACGTAACATTAGCGTACAATTTATCAGACAAGTATGTAGCAAATGCGTAGAAAGCTTTAAGAACATTTTCGAATCTAACAAAGCGAATCTCAAAAAATCTGGATTCGATTTGCAGTGGAAAATTTCAAAGATTTGTATCGAATCTACGAAGCGGTAAATAGATTCGCTCATCTCTACTTCTGTTTGATGTAGAATGACTGTGTATTACAATTAGGCTTAGTTCACACTTCATTTATTTGCTCAGTTATTGTCAGCACATAGTAGGTGCAGGTCAAACGCACAGAACAGGTGCATACAGGTTTGTTCATGATAACTAATTCGAGAGTAGGATTGGCTCCTGAATTTGTCTCACAATAAGTGATGGAAATAACTGACCAAATAACAAAAGTGTGAACTCAGCCTTACAGGTCAATGTTGGCGTCAGCTCTAATTTATCCGTGTGGACTTAACCGTGCAGTTGCCCAAGATTCAAGTAGTGGCTCCATGGGAGGGTAACATAGTAACATAGTAACATAGTTTATAAGGCCGAAAAAAGACATCTGTCCATCCAGTTCAGCCTGTTATCCTACAAGTTGATCCAGAGGAAGGCAAAAAACCCCTTGTGAGGTAGAAGCCAATTTTCCCCGCTTTACGGGAAAAAATTCCTTCCCGACTCCAATCAGGCAATCAGAATAACTCCCTGGATCAACGACCCATCTCTAGTAACTATAACCTGTAATATTGTTACCCTTCAGAAATACATCCAAGCCCCTCTTGAACTGTGAACTTACCATCACCACCTCCTCAGGCAGAGAGTTCCATAGTCTCACTGCTCTTACAGTAAAGAATCATCTTCTATGTTTGTGTACAAACCTTCTTTCCTCCAGACGCAGAGGATGTCCCCTCGTCACAGTCACAGTCCTGGGGGTAAATAGATCATGGGAGACATCTCTGTACTGACCCCTGATATATTTATACATAGTTATTAAATCTCCCCTCAGTTGTCTTTTTTCTAAAGTAAATAACCCTAATTTTGATAATCTTTCTGGGTACTGTAGTCCACCCACCACAGTTATTACTTTAGTTGCTCTTCTCTGAACCCTCTCCAGCTCTGCTATGTCTGCCTTGTTTACAGGAGCCCAAAACTGTACACAGTACTCCATGTGTGGTCTGACTAGTGATTTGTAAAGTGGCAGGACTATGTTCTCATCACGGGCATCTATGCCCCTTTTGATGCAACCCATTATCTTATTTGCCTTGGCAGCAGCTGTCTGACACTGGTTTCTACAGTTTACTGTTTACTAAAATTCCTAGGTCCTTTTCCATGTCAGTGTTATCCAGTGTTTTACCATTTAGCATGTACTGGTGACTTGCATTATTCCTTCCCATGTGCATAACCTTACATTTGTCAGGGTTAAACCTCATCTGCCACTTCTCTGCCCAAGCCTCCAATCTATCCAGATCCATCTGTAGCAGTGTACTGTCCTCTTCTGTGTTAATTACTTTACACAGTTTAGTGTCATCTGCAAAAATTGATATTTTACTGTGCAAGCCTTCTACAAGATCATTAATAAATATATTGAAGAGAATAGGGCCCAATACTCACCCCTGTGGTTCCCCACTAGTGACAGTGACACATTCTGAGTATGTGCCTTTAATAACCACCCTCTGTTTTCTATCACTGAGCCAGTTACTTACCCATATACAGAGATTTTCTCCCAGTCCAAGCATTCTCATTTTATATACTAACCTTTTATGTGGTACAGTGTCAAATGCTTTGGAGAAGTCCAGATATATGACATCTATTGATTCGCTGCGGTCAAGTCTAGAACTTACCTACTCATAAAAACTGATTAAATTGGTTTGACATGACCGATCCCTCATTAAGCCATGCTGATATGGAGTTATTTGCTTATTTTCATTGAGGTACTCCAAGATAGCATCTCTTCGAAAACCCTCAAACAGCTTACCCACAACAGATGTTAAACTTATCGGCCTATAGTTTCCAGGCTCTGTTTTTGGACCCGTTTTGAATATTGGCACCAGATTTGCTATGCGCCAATCCTGTGGAACACTCCCTGTCAGTATAGAGTCCTTAAATATCAGAAATAAGGGTCTGGCTATGACATTACTTAATTCTCTTAGGATACAGGGGTGTATGCCATCCAGTCTTTGCGATTTGTCTATTTTAATCTTTTTAAGACGTTGCTGTTCTTCATCCTGGGTCAGACAGGGCACTTTTAACGGGGAATTTACTTTTATATTCTGCATTTCATCTGACAGTTTATTTTCCTCAGTGAATACAGTGGAGAAAAAAATATTTAGTAGCTTTGCTTTCTCCTCATCGCTCTATGCAACTCCCCCCCTCATTACTCTGTAAGGGGCCGACACCTTCAGGTTTATACTTTTTACCATTTATATAACTGAAGAACATTTTAGGGTTAGTTTTACTCTCTTTGGCAATTAATCTCTCGGTCTCTAGTTTGGCTGCTTTTATTTGTCTTTTACATATTCTATTTTTTCCTTATAGTTTTTGAATGCTTCCTCACTCCCCTCCTGTTTTAGTGATTTAAATGCTTTTTTTTGTCATTTATTGGTTTCTTTACAGTATTTATCCACATTAGTTTTTCTCTTGTTCTTAACCTTTTATTCCCATAAAGTATATACCTCTCACAATTAGATGGTTAGGATGCTTTTAAAAATAGTTAGTTAGGCCTATGAATTCTCTTAGTTGGCTAAATTTTGCTTTTTTGAAGTTTGGTATTTTTGTTCCTCCCTGAAGAAATACTCTTTTGAAATGACAATTGGAAGGTTATTATTTTATGGTCACTATTTCCCAGGTCTCCCCCAACCTGCACATGTGTTGTTCTGTCAGGTCTATTGGATAATACTAAGTCCATTATGGCTGTCCCTCTATTTGGGTCCTGAGCCAGTTGGGAAAGGCAATTGTCTTTGGTTATTGCCAAGAACCTGTGTCCTTTATGGGATATACAGGTTTCAGTTTCCCAGTCGATATGTGGGTAGTTGAAGTCCCCCATAATAACGACCTCATTATTATTTGCCACCTCGTCTATTTAGTTTAGAAGTAGATTTTATGTGGACTCTGGTATATTAGGTGGTTTATAATAAACTCCTATTAGTATTTCTACCCACAGTGACTCCACATGTTCATGTCCCTCACTTATCTTCGCGGAGTGTGGGCTTTAGACAGGACTTTACATAAAGGCAGACCCCTCCCCCTCTTCGGTTTTGGCGATCCTTTCTAAACAGACTGTAACCCTGTACGTTAACTGCCCAGTCATAACTATCATCCAGCCATGTCTCAGTTACTCTCACTATGTCATAGTCCTCCTCACACATCACTAATTCCAGTTCACCAGTTTTATTAGTTAGGCTTCTGGCATTAGTTTACATACAATTAAGAGGTTGATGTATATTTTTCCCCTACACCTTTCCTTCTGAACTGTTCTAGTTCCTCCTTCCATTCCTCCTCCAGTTCCATTACCTTGCCCCAGGTCTCTATCTGCGCTATCTTCCCCTTCTATAATGTAGTTACCCTCCCCCTCAGTCCCTAGTTTAAACACTCCTCCAGCCTTCTAGCCATCTTCTCCCCCAAAACAGCTGCCCCTTCCCCATTGTGGTGCAGCAGTAAGGCTATGTTGACATATCTGTTTAATTTTTCATTCTTCTCATCCATCAGAAGAACAGCCCAAAAAATTTGATTCTGTAGTTTGAGCATTCGCCTTTAAACCATTGGTTAGCATTTGATCAGTATTGTTAAGGCAAAAACAGGACTGGGTCCAAAACAGAGATAACATGTGATGGAGATATTTGCATGTCTTCTGTCTTTTGGACCCACTCTTGCTTTTGGATTCCAAATCATGATCAAATCCTGGTGCAAAATACTGACCGTATAATAGAGGCCTTATGGATACTCAAACGACAGGATCCGTTTTTTTTCATATTTTTTCTATTCTTCTGACTGATCAGAAGAACAGAAAAAAAATGTGATGAGAACATGGCCAAACAGGGACACTAATGGCCCAATAACAGACTGGTGTGGGTGGAACCAGCATCAAGAATCACAGTTGTGGCCTCAGAGCAAATGGCAGGTGTCACGCAGGATCTGCCACTGTATAACATCAAAGTTACATCGGGGAGTAGTCCTGTCCTTCTGCACAATCAAGAAATTGGACATGGAAATTGGACTGCTCATACAGTTGGTTCAACATGTGGAGCATGGAGTTCCAACGTGTGGAGATGCCGTATATGATGCTTTGTAGAGGAATACCATTCTGGCTTTGTAGCTCAAGCAGGGTATGTTTTGAATGGTAAGAGTGGCTGAAGTGCTTGCACAGTTTTCTTGACATTTTCAAGACATCTTGCAGTTGGGTGGAAGACTTCATGAACCTGGGTGACAACCAGATTGAACACATGTGCAATGCAGGGTGCATAGGTCAACCCTTCCTGATGCAGCGCAGACAGAATTCTGGATCCTATCTCCAGTTGTCGAGGAGACAGCCAAGATTCGATTTCTTGGTTGATGACGTGGAGCAGTTTCTCACCAGGGTGACACTGTTCACCCAGGCTAACCCAGTACAGAACTGTGTGACAGCCCTCTGCTTTGCATAGGTGGTATGCTGGAGGACCATTCTTAACTGTGCCTACAGTTGAGGCTGAGGACAATATGGAAGATGAGGAGGCAGAGGAGGAAATTGGCACAGTAATTCATGATTACCACGCAAAGGTGGAATTGCTATCACCAGGTCAAGTTGCTGGTGTGTCTGGGCCACAACCACATTTACCCAGTGAGCTGTAAAGGACATATATTGTCCTTGACCATAGTTACAGCTCAACACATCAACGCTGCATAAACGGTACCAGATGCCATCAGATGCGTTTTCCCAGGCCGTGGTGCCAACATTAATAGCCTGAGCGGGCTTCATCTTCTGCCCACATATCCTGCATAACCCCATGCTAAAGTTCTCCAGCTACTTGATAAAAAATTCTCACACTGCCGAGTATGACATTTTTCCCCACCACTCCATGCTGACTGCCTGTCACTGCCTTTATGAGCCCATACACTGCTTGTAGATTCCTAACAAGTAGGTTCCTGAGTAGCAGATGGTCTACCCCAGTTGCATTTGGCTCCAGATCTTCCACTGCTTCCACTATGCTGGCTCATTGGGACACTGCTACACTGCTGCTGTCTCATGGGCCTGCTGCCAACCTCACTCCCTGATGATGATGATGTCCTCTCTTCACCTGGCCACCACGTGGGATTGGCTACATCATCATCCACTACTGTATGGTTGTCACTTATGTTACCCACACCAGCCTCGTGGCCATGTCCCTGAATTCTTGCAAGTGTGGTCTCAGAGGAGCTCACCAATGCCTGGCTGTGTGTATCTGTGGTCACCTGAGATGATGTTGAAGAGCACGTCAACCATTCCAGTACAGCTGGATTGTTGGTCAAAACACAACCGCTTGATGACAGTAGCAGATCTGGCCTGTTTCTGTGGTTGCTGCTACCACCACCCCTTCTTTTGCTGCTACTTGTGTCAGCTACGGCAACATTTTTGCCACTGCCCTTTCTTTTTGAGGGCCCAGGCAACTGTCTGTTGGCCACAATGTACAGTAACTGAATCAGTAATGTAGCAGAGTAAGTATGAATGGCGCAGCAGATGAACTAGAAAAACATGTCTATATATTAGACTGCCTGTTGACAATGAGTCTTATGCACAGTAAATCTATGTATAACAGAACAGATTAATTATGAATGGTGCAGAAGATGAAATTGAAAAATGTGCCTATATATTAGACCACCTGTTGACAATGTGTCTGATGAACAGTAAGTTTATGTACAACTGAACAGATTAATTATTAAAGGCGCAGTAGGTGAATTAGGTAAATGTGGCTTTATATTAGATCACCTGTTGACAATGAGTCTGATGTATAGTAAATCTATGTACTGTATAACAGAACAGATTAAGTATAAATGGCAAAGGAGATGAACTACGTAAATGTGCCTATATATGAGGCCTCCTGTTGACACTGAGTCTGACACACAGTAAGTCTATGTATAACAGAACATATTAAATATAAATGACGCAGCAGATAAATTAGATAAACATGTCTTTATATTAGACTGCCTGTTGACAATGAGTCTGATGCACAGTAAGTCTGTGTATAAAAGAACAGATTAAGGCACAGCAGATAAACAAGATTCACAGGGCGATTACACTGAGCCTGCACTGTCCCTGCAGTCTCCCTATGCTCTCCCTACAGTGTGTAAAAACTCTCCCTATGATCTCCCTGAACTGTCCCAGCACTGGCCCTATCCAATATTCTACAATTAAAAGCTTTGTTAACCACTGTCCCTAGTGCTTGGCACGTCTGTCTCTATGCTCAGCTCATAGTAATATGGCAGAGACTGGGGGGGATGAGGCTTTAATAGGGCTGTGACATCGGCTATCGAATGGCTATCGGCTAATTGGATGGCTGCACAGTATTATGGGTCAAATCATGTTGGCTTCTCACTTTCACTTTGTAACACATGTACATCTGTGTAAAAATTGCAATTTTCACTGTGCACAATCTGCTGCAAATTATTTTTTGCAAAACATTTGTTGGGTCAAAATGCTTACTACATCCTTTGCTAAATACTGTGAGGGTGTGGCTTCAAAAAAGGAGTCACTTCTTGGATGTGTCTTTTTATATTTAAAATCAGAGGCTCTGTTGTCGGTTGTATATCACCAATCTATGCCTCAGATGCACATGGTGCTCTTCCTCTTCTGAACCCTACAGTGTACCCAAATAGAAGTTTACAAACACATATGGGACATTGCCATAGTAAGGAGAAACTGGGTAACAAATTGTGTGCTCTCCTTTCTCCTTTTACTTCTTGTAAAAATTAAAAATCTGGGGCTAAACTAACTACTTTACATGTATGGGTGTTTATAAAACCAGGAAGCACTGCATAATACGAGGGCTTGCTTTTCACACTGGCATACACTCTGTTCAATATATTGGGCATGAAAATGACATATCTGTAAAAATTGCAATTTCAACTTTGCACAATCTGCTGTAAATTCATTTTTGCAATACATTTGCTGGGTCAAAATGCTCAGTACACTCGTTCATAAATAATGTGAGAGGTGTGGTTTCTAAAATGGGGTCACTTCTTGTAGGGTGTTTTTAAAACCAGGAAGCACCACATAATACAAGGGCTTGCTTTTCACACTGGCATACACTAGGCACATCATATTGGGCATGGAAATGGCATATCTGTGTAAAAATTGCAATTTTCACTTTGCACAATCTGCTGTAACTTCATTTTTGCTAAACATTTGTTGGGTCAAAATGCACACCCCTTGATAAATACTGTGGGAGGCGTGGTTTCTAAAATGGGATCATGTCTTGGGGGTGTTTTCTTACTAGAAAAAAATCTAATTTTCCAGTTTCATGGCCAAGGGTTTCTAAATTCTATGAAACACCTGTTGGGTTGCAGTGCTCACTACACCCCTTGAAAAATTCCTAGGGTCACTATTTGAGGGGTTTGTACTGTAGTGGTACCTCAAGATCTCTTCAAATGTGCCATGATGCCCGAAAACCATTCCAGGAAAATCTGCTCTCCAAAAACCATAAGGTGCTCTTTTCCTTCTGAGCCCTACAGTGCGCCCATACAGCAGTTTACCACCACATATAGGATGTTTCTGTAAACTGCAGAATTAGGGTAATAAATATTGGGGTTTGTTTTGCTGTTAACCCTTGCTGCTTTGCTGGAAAAATGAATTCAAATGGAAAATCTGCAAAAAAAAGTGAAATTTTTAAATTTCACCTCATGTTCCTTTAATTCATGTGGAGTAAAGCGTTAATACAGTTTGTAAAATCAGTTTTAAATAATCTGAAGGGAGTAGGTTCTAAAATTTGGTAATTAAAGGGTGATTTCTACAAAGTAAGCCCCATAAAGTGACTTTATCATAGAATTGTCATCACTAAAAAAGTGGTATGAAAATTTTCTTTAAAAATTCTAAGCCTTCTAATATCCTAAAAAATAAAATTACATTTACAAAATGATGCCAACATAAAGTAGACATATGGTGAATGTTAAGTAATAACTTTTTTATGAGCTGTCTATATTTCCCATAAATATGGGTTTGTTTGTTTTTTATAAATAAAAGTAAAATAAATTAACCCAAATATACCACTAATATGAAGTACAATATGTCACGAGTAAACAAACTCAGAATGGCTTGGATAAATAAAAGCATTCTAGAGGTATTACGACATAAAGGGAAACATGGTCCTTATGGTGAAAACTGGCTTGGTCTTGAGGGGTTAAAGATAATGCAGTAAATGTGTACTCTTCTGTAGATTGCAGAAAACATGCTATCATCCCTGGACCAACTCAGCTGTACTGCAGCTATAGCAGAGGTGTACATACAAGGAAAGAGAATGAATGGTAATATTTTAAAATACTTTTTTAGCACCACAAGGTATAGAAAGCACATACAATTAGCTTTCAGAAATACCAGAAATATATTTTGTTTTTGCTGAAAGGAGTCCCCAGCAGTCCCCATCCATCATTGCTTTCTCAGACATTAATTTACAGTCACAGGCAAATCCTTTGTGTAAATCCTTTGTGTCTCACAGATTAAATGGAAAGGACAATGCATTTGTTGCAGCCAACTTGTTCCCTTTTCATGTGCAGATGAATGATGTCCCTGCCTTCACTTCCAATGACCTAAATATTCTACTGTGTGCCCTGTTGGTGTTGTTACTTTTCAGTTTTTTAAGAAAAACGTTTTGCCATACATTTTACCCATGCTGGACCCATGCTGGAATCTGCAAAAATGTATTTTAGAGAATATCATAAATAGGAATTATCTTATGTATTAAACATGTAGCCTCATTAATGCATGTTCTTTAGCCTAGAAGCTAAAGCAGGAATCAGTTGTGGTTGATTGGGCTACAGTGAATGGCTATCTGTAATGGATAAACACACCAAGTCCACCAGACTTGGATCAGCATTTATAGAGTGCTTTCCTGTTCTGGCAAACCAGGAGAATTGCAAAAGAGTACTTGAGTGCCCACTTTTTAAAGAAACAGTCCATGTTGACCATGTTAGTTGACAGAAAATATTTACTTTAGTGTTTTTTTTTAAAAAACAATAGTGGCACAACATGATTGATGGTTACAAATTTCACATATACAAGGCTCAGAAGCTTAGCAATTGAAGTTCACTCTAGGTGGCACCATTCCAACAAACCAGGATCCATGGTGTACAGTCATAAAATAAAAATCATTATAAGTACACAGCATAACATATACATTGCATCTATATTGCATATATAAAACAACAAGATTGAAGAAATGTAGTTTCTTGGTTGCCTGCTCAAATCTTAGCTTGTGTCTCATACTGACCCATTGCCTTCTGCTCTCATCTCGCACTTGTTTGGATGCAGCCTGCCCTGCACCTCAGCCTGTCTACTGACTATGACTATTACCTGTCACCTTGGTGCCTCACACCAGTATCTCTGACCTGCTTGGGTCAGCTGCCAACTACAGCCAACACTAAGTCAAGAGATAGTGGCATGGTGGCTGCTCTGCAGTGAAGACCAGATCCATGTATAAGGGTTACAGGGTAAAAACCAGGGGACTGTCAGGATAATTCCCTAGGAAGTAGCCCAAAGTCAAACTGGTTAATTGGTAGGGTGGATCCACACTGACTGCCCTGACCTTATAGGCTATACCACCATGGCCTGGAATACAGCTAGGTTTTATGTCACAGGAGGCAAATATTTAATTTGATGCTCCTAAAAATATATTGTATACAACTCCCTGAATATATAGGGTATAGGTTAATTGGCCAACAATAAAACAGCATGCCAAACTATCCCTAGAACAACAAAGATGGAGTAAGGGACTTTTCCTGCTTCCTCCATTGGATTTAGAATTAGATTGAAATATATATATATATATATATATATATATATATATATATATATATATATATATATATTGCGAGGCAGAGACAGGGAAGGTATGTGTCTCCTAGAATGGTGCAGGAAACCCATTAGAGGAGATGCATATCATGGTTTGCTGTGTTTCTGAGACGTGTCACCAAGGTGCCAGCCTTGGTGGAGTAAAAGCCAGTAGCTAGTGTGTCCACTAGGATATATGGTGGACGCTGTTGTTACTTAGCATAGCTGGTTTCAGCTAATCCGGGCCTGGCATTATTGGGAATAAGCATAGAGCTGGGTGGGTGCTTATTCCCCATGATCCACTCCGGGTTTCACATGTGGCCCATGTCCATAGTTCTGATTTAAAAGTCAGCTGCAATCCTCAGTGTGGGGGAAGTCTGGGGAGAGATAGGCCCCAGAGAACCTGTGTGAGTGAAGGCTGGGCCGCTGGCAGACCGTGAGGCTGAAGGAAGCCGGATCTATCCCCTTGTGTGAACAGGGACTTAGAGGTGAGATAGAGACCTATATGTTAGCTAGAGCCCAGACGGGCAGGGGTTTATTTTATATTTATGCTTTATGGTGCATGTGCCTCACCCAATGATGTGATAACTGGAAAAGATCATCTGTACTGCCTAAAGTGACACAATAAAGCACTGTTTTGATTTGGAAACCCCTTGTTTGATGAAGAGTCTGTCATTGCCGACCCCATGTGACAGAGCGATCTCTTACAATATATATAGTCAAAAAGGAAAAAGATGGCAGCACTGGATACAATAAGTGAGGTGGTCCTCATGTGAGCCAGTTTCTTTGTAGCGCTTGATGGTTTTTGCGACTGCACTTGGGGACTGTCAGGGCTGGGATACACAGATAGGGGTAAGTGATCCCTAAGCTTAACCCCAACCCCTTTCCCTGCCTATTGCCCACTCAGGCTAACCCCTGAGTCGACAACCAGAAGACTTGAAATACACTAGAAAAAGTGCAGGGGAAGGGAAGACAAACAAGACAGACAAACAAGAATCAAATGGGAAGTCAGGTAGCCACATCAAAACCAGGAGAGTATGTCAGGAACAAAATCAGCAAGCAAAGAGAAGTCAAAAACACACCAAGGGTCAAGGAACAACAAGAGTCTAAACTGCAGAGCAAAAATAACAACCAGGTAGCATCCACAGCCAGAGACTGCCGGCTGGAGGAGGAGCCTGCCGAAATAGCGGACGAAGCCTGACCACGGGCAACCACCTCGCCACCAGAGTCAGGGGCAGGACCAGCAGAACGGGCGCAATGACTGCCGGTCCTGACAGTACCACCCCTCCAGGAGGGGCCTCCGGACCCTTAGAACTCAGAGATGGTTTAGAAGGATGACTCTGGTGAAACAAACTCACTAAGCGGGGTGCATGCACATCCCTAGCAGGGACCCAAGATCTATCTTCTGGACCGAATCCCTTCCAATGGATGAGGTACTGAAGGGAATTACTCACCAACCTAGAGTCCAGAACCCTCTCCACCTCATACTCAAGATCTCCATCCACAACAGACGGAGAGGGAGGGTCAGGGAGGGGTACAACAGGGTCAACATAGCGCTTTAGCAGATTTTTATGAAAAGTATTGTGGACCCGCCATTCAGGGGGCAACGCAACCTTGAAAGATACCGGATTAAACACATGAGTTATGACAAAAGGACCGATGAACCTAGGAGCAAATTTCAGAGACTTTCAATTTGAGGTTTTTAGTAGACAACAAGACTTTATCTCCCACAACAAAAGTTTCAGAGACAGTATGTTTATTCCTGGAATGGTGGACCATTTGGCTTTGTGATTTTTTCAAGTTCTGCTGAACTCGTGACCACACTGTGCACAGTTGGTTAGTTATGGATTCTGCCCGAGGAGTATCAGAAACAGAACACGATGAGAAAGAAAACCTGGAGTGAAAACCATAATTACATTAAAAGGTAATGTGAGTGTGGATGAACTAGTGTGATTGTTGATAGCAAATTCAGCTAGCGTGAGATATGAGGCCCACTGATGCTGACAGTCAGAGATAAAGAGACGAAGGTACTGGATCAGCTCCTGATTCATCCTCTCCGTCTGCCCATTGGTTTCAGGGTGAAAGGCAGAAGAAAAGGACAATTAAACTTCTAATTTCGAACAGAAAGCTTGCCAAAACTTAGCCACAAATTGTACCCCCCTGTTGGATACCACCTCATCAGGAATACCATGGAGACGAACCACATGCTGGATAAACAGATCAGCCAATTCTTCCGCTGATGGCAGTTTTCTCAACGGAATGAAATGACCCATTTTAGAGAACCGATCCACCACCACCCAAATGACAGTGCACCCCTGGGATGGTGGCAAATGGTAACAAAGTCCATGGAAATGTTAGACCAGGTTTTGTCTGGCACTGGGAGTGGGAGAAGAGGTCCCTCAGGACGTCTCCTGGGGATCTTTCCACGCGCACAGACTTGACAAGCCTGAACAAAAGCATAAACGTCAGTATGCATACGTGGCCACCAATAATTTCTTTTCAGTAAATCTAATGTTCCCCGAACACCTGGGTGACCTGCTAACACTGAACAATGTGTCTCCTCTAACACTCTCAAACGGCAAGACATGGGAACAAACAATTTGCCTTCCAGAAGGTCTTTAGGAGCAGAATTTTGTTCAGCAAGAATTTGAGAAGAGAGGTGAGAGGAGACAGCTGCCAGTACAATACCTGGAGGTAAAATGTTACCAGACTCCGACTCCGAACCCTCAGGAATACCGAAACTCCGGGATAAAGCATCAGCTTTAACATTTTTCGTACCCGGTCGGTAGGCAACAACAAAATTAAAACGTGAGAAAAACAAGGCCCATCTGGTCTGACGAGCATTGAGACGTTTTGCACTATCAAGATACACCAGGTTTTTATGGTCTGTGATCACTGACACTGGGTGAAGAGCTCCCTCCAAAAAATGGCGCCACACTTCAAAAGCCCATTTGATGGCAAGGAGCTCGCGATTCCCAATATCATAATTTCTTTCACATGAAGAGAATTTTTTTAGAGAAAAATGCACATGGCCTGAGGTTTGTGAGAGCAGAAGACCCTTGAGATAATACTGCCCCTACACCGACCTCAGAAGCATCTACCTCTACAATAAAGGGTTGAGAGAGATCAGGCTGAATCAACACAGGGGCTGTAGAAAAAGCTTTCTTGAGCTCCTGAAATGCAGAGTATGCTGCAGGAGACCAGTTACTAGGATCAGCCCCCTTGCGGGTAAGATGCGTGAGTGGTTTGGCGATTACAGAAAAGTTTTTTATAAAGTTTCTGTAGTAATTGGCAAAACCTAGAAACCGTTGAAAGGATTTTAAGTCAGTGGGGCGGACCCACTCTGCTATCGCCTGAACCTTACACGGATCCATCTGTACATCGGAAGGAGTGACCACATAACCCAGAAATGAAACCTTTTGCACACAAAAAATACATTTTTCCAACTTAGCGAACAAAGAGTTTTTTCGCAACCGGGACAACACAAGGCAAAGATGTTCATGATGGGTGGGCAGATCTGGAGAAAAAAATCAGGATGTCATCCAGATAGACCACCATAAAGACCCCAATAACATCATGAAAAATAGTATTCATAAAACCTTGGAAGACTGCCGGGGCATTACTCAGACCGAAAGGCATAACAAGATATTCGAAGTGCCCCAGTGGTGTGTTAAAAGCAGTCTTCCACTCATCTCCTTCCCGAATCCGAATCAGATTATACGCTCCCTTTAGATCTAATTTGGAGAACCAATTAGCCCCAGAAACCTGATTCAGAAGGTCTGGAATAAGAGGAAGGGGTCCAGAGTTCTTGACCGTGATTTTATTTAATTTGCGGTAATCAATACACGGCCTTAACCCACCATCTTTTTTCTCCACAAAAAAGAACCCAGCCCCCGTTGGGGACTCAGAAGGTCTAATATGCCCAATAGCCAAGCTTTCATCAATATACTGCTTAAGCGACTCTCTTTCAGGTACAGACAGATTATAAATACGACCCTTAGGCAGCTTGACTTTGGGCAAGAGATCTATCTTACAGTCAAAATCCCTATGAGGAGGAAGGACTTGAGACAGGGGTTTTGAGAATACATCTGCGAAATCAGAGATAAACTCCGGGATCCCAGCATCACATGCAATCGTGGTACAGAGTGAGACCTGAGACATATGGGCCTTACACTGAGGACCCCAGCGAACAAGATCCAGTGTACCCCAGTCAATAACTGGATTATGTTCCTGGAGCCAAGGCATCCCCAGAATAACGTTCACCGACAAATTTTTCATAACCAGAAAAGAACAATATTCTATGTGTAGTGCACCCACCACCAGTTTTATCCTGGGGGTGCGGAATTTGACCAAACCAGCACGCAATGGGGTCATATCCACACTTGATACTAGGATAGGAGGGGACAACGGAATCATGGAAGACAAAACCTGGGACACAAAATCCAAGTCGATGAAATTAGCAGCTGCACCCGAGTCCAGAAAAGCCAGACCTGTACATGAGGCTGACTGGACCTCAATAGTGCAGGGGAAAAACATTTTAGAAATTTTAGGGAGTACCTGAGCTCCTAGGCAGTCCTCCCGACAACTGCCTAGGAGCGGAAGTTTTTCCTGCTGTGACTTCTTGGGACAGGCATTTAGCTGATGTTCGGGACTCCCACAGTAGAAACATAGTCGATTCTTCCGGCGATGTTCCCTCCTCTGCTCTGGGGTGATACTGCCGAGCTCCATTGGTTCAGGCCCAGGTAGAGGAGCGGGGGACACCCGAAGTGGTAGTCTGGACCTTAGGCGTCGATCTGCCCGGATGGCGAGGGTCATAGCTTCGTCAAGCGTTTTAGGTTCTGCATGAGATAATAATAAGTCTTTTACCTGGTCTGAGAGGCCGGTCATGAATGGGTCTTTCAAGGCCTGATCGTTCCACCCTGAATCCGTCACGTACTGTCTGAACGTAGCACAATATTCTTCCATTTGTCTACCCTGACGGAGGGATAACAAGTGGGAAACCGCTAACGTAGGTCGGTCTGGTTCATCATAAATCTGACCCAGTGCAGACAAAAAACTGTCCAGAGAAGAGCGCAGAGGTGAATCAGGAGGTAAGGAAAGCGCCCAATTTTGCGGGTCACCCCGCAGGAGAGACATAACCAGACCCACCTTTTGCCTACGGTCGCCGGAAAAAAGTTCGGGAAGGGGAACCTTAGGTTCAGGTGCAGGTGACTGAACGGCCGGAGGTGGCACCGGGACCATAACATACATGTCTTCCTGAACCTGAAGGTGGATAGCCAGATCTTGAACCAACTTGGTCAAGGCCTGGACCTGCGCGGCCACAGCTGACATAGGCTCCATAGGTGGAGTGAACGTCGCTGGACGTATGCAGGTTGCCGGCCCCTTTTGGCCAGTGTTTCTGTCAGGGCTGGGATACACAGATAGGGGTAAGTGATCCCTAAGCTTAACCCCAACCCCTTTCCCTGCCTATTGCCCACTCAGGCTAACCCCTGAGTCGACAACCAGAAGACTTGAAATACACTAGAAAAAGTGCAGGGGAAGGGAAGACAAACAAGACAGACAAACAAGAATCAAATGGGAAGTCAGGTAGCCGCGTCAAAACCAGGAGAGTACGTCAGGAACAAAATCAGCAAGCAAAGAGAAGTCAAAAACACGCCAAGGGTCAAGGAACAACAAGAGTCTAAACTGCAGAGCAAAAATAACAACCAGGTAGTAGCAAGGAACTCCAAAACTTAACTCCTGAGATACCAAATAAACAGAAAATAAACAGACACTATATTGCTCGCGTTTTCCAGCGACCAGTAAAAGGCCGCGAGCGAGAGTGCGCACCAGCCACGTCTCTGGCACTTATGACCGTCGCGTGCGTCCCCTGCCTGGGACGCGCATCCACAGCCAGAGACCGCCGGCTGGAGGAGGAGCCTGCCGAAATAGCGGACGAAGCCTGACCACGGGCAACCACCTCGCCACCAGAGTCAGGGGCAGGACCAGCAGAACGGGTGCAATGACTGCCGGTCCTGACAGGGACACTTTCAAAGTTTTCCCAATTTTTCGGACTGACTGACCTTCATTTCTTAAAGTAATGATGGCCACTCGTTTTTCTTTACTTAGCTGCTTTTTTCTTGCCATAATACAAATTCTAACAGTCTATTCAGTAGGACTATCAGTTGTGTATCCACCTGACTTCTGCAAGGCAAGAAATCCCACTTATTAAACCTGACAGGGCACACCTGTGAAGTGAAAACCATTTCAGGTGACTACCTCTTGAAGCTCATCAACAGAATGCCAAGAGTGTGCAAAGCAGTAATCAAAGCAAAAGGTGGCTACTTTGAAGAACCTACAATATAAGACATATTTTCAGTTGTTTAACACTTTTTTGTTAAGTATATATTTCCACATGTGTTAATTCATAGCTTTGATGCCTTCAGTGTGAATCTACAATTTTCATAGTCATGAAAATACAGAAAACTCTTTGAATGAGAAGGTGTGTCAAAATTTTTGGTCTGTACTGTATATATATATATATAAGTACTAGTGTCGATCGAGCACCAAAGTGCTCATGTGCTCTGGTAGAACACTTGGTGATGCTTGAGTGCTCTACAGAGCACCCGAGCACAATGTAAGTCAATGGGAGAAGACCAGACACCCCCTGCTCGGATAAGGGGAGGATGTCAGGTTCATAGAAAAAGGTCAGAATCACAAATTCTCCTCTTTCACTCGTTAAAGTACGCAAATTAACTAAATTTGTACGCATTAGCGCACAATGCGTAGCATTAGCAATGCTAATGTTACGCATTGTACACTAATGCGTACAAATTTGTATGCTAATGTTACGCATTATACGCTAATGCGTACAAATTTGTATGCTAATTTAGCATACAAATTCGTACGCATTAGCGTACAATGCGTAGCATTAGCATACAAATTTGTACGCATTAGTGTACAATGCGCAACATTAGCATACAAATTTGTACGCATTAGCGTACAATGCGTAACATTAGCATACACATTTGTACTCATTAGCGTACAATGCGTAGCATTAGCATACAAATTTGTACGCATTAGCATACTCGAGCATCGCACTCGAGCACACGTGGTGGTCGGACGATCACAGAGCGGACCCGAGTGTAGGCATACTCGGCCGAACAGAGAGTTCGGCCGAGCATGCTCGCTCAACACTAATAGGTACGTATGAATATTCACAACAACATTAGGCGAACAGTGTTTTCTTTTCTTGTGGTTTTGCCCTATTTTGCACTTTTTTCTTTATTTGCCTTTTTTAAGGTTGCTGAAGGAATATTTGTGTTGTACCGTCTATATGTTCTCCTGTTACAAGTGGACAGGCGACACGAATGAGAGTCTCCTGAAGACAGTGACAATGAATGTAAGTCAGCCTAGATAAGCCCAGGAAGCATCTAGTGGTAGCTAGGGACAAGGTATGGTTACACAATGCTGGACTACCAAGCTAGTAGGAGAGGTTTTAAGGGGGCCCATAAATAGAGGATGTTTGGATCCTTTGGGGGTAAGTAGTAACCTGTGGGAGGTGCAGGGCCTGAGTATCATTGGTCAGTATATATGACCTGGTGAACCTGAGGGTGGTGATGACTTGAAGCTGGATATATTGTGATTATCAATCCTGAATCAGGATTGGTTTAATCAAGGAAGGCCTTAGAGTGAGGTTCTTAAAGTGGATGGTGCAGATGAAGTGTTGATGACTGTTAGTCATCTGGGGATGATAGCATTCCATGCAAGCCGCAACCTGGACACTGATGGCTGGGTTATGTTGATGGTCCTTGTAGATTGTAAGCTCTTGTCGGTTGGGTCCTCTTTCCCTTTGTACCAGATTGTTAATAGTTTCATGTTTATTGTATTTGTATGTTTTATATTATGAATGTGTAACCCTCTCTTGATGTACAGGGCCATGCTATTAATGGTGCTTTCAAATAAATAACAATAATAAAAATAACCATAATAAATAAATAAAAAATAGTCCATTTAAATAGCTTTGTGGAGCTCTCTGCAGATGTGTGAATAGTCAGTCAGGTATGAAAGCCAGTGTTGGGGAGAGAGGTTCAGTAGTCAAACCCGGTAGTGGCTATAGTCCAGACCTGGGTAGGATAAGAAACCCTGTTGGTGAACTAGTAATACTGGTTGCTTTTCAGATCTGAGATGTGGCCTGATGGTGCTGTCCTAGATTAGACTGAACTGAGGAGAACTGACAGAAAGGGGAATATTGGGAGCCTCTGAAAAAGTATGACAGCCATTTAGTGTCTATGTATGCAAGTGGGAACATGGCATAGACCTGACATGAGGTCTGGTTTGTTTAGATACCTGATTGCCTACTGGACAAATTGTCGAAGAATGTGAGTACTCAACCCTTTAAGCCTTTAAGACTCAGGGGACTGTGGTAGACTGGATGGAGCACTTGAGACGCAGAGAACCGTGTATGTCGGATAGGGAGATGTTGACATCTGGTCTATGAACAAAGAGCAGACAACCACATCCAAAAAATAATTCCACCTTATTCGTTACATTTCTTTTGATTGAACATTTGCTGTTCCGAAAGCAATTGATGTCATCCTAGGCTGGACAGAACAGAATATACTTCTATTTATCATAAATTGTCTCCAGCCTTATTGAAAAGTAGGATGTTCACCACTGGAGCTAAACAAACATACAGACAGTAGGTGGATGCAAGGTATCCAGCAAATTGAATCTCATCCTTCTCTATTTGGGGAGAGGAGACCAAAACCCTTTTAACCTCCTAGCCTTCCAAAGACAGCAGAAAAATAACCTCATGAGTCATGACCCTTGAAGGTCAGTTGTATCAATCACTTTTTCAATAATTAAAACGTTCACTACCATTAGTCATAAGACAAGTCCTTTTTCTATTCTCTACTATAAAAATTATCATTTTCTATTTCCATTGTTTCCCATCAGAAAAAAATAGGAAGTGTTCCTGTAATAATGAAAACCACAAAACAGAGACATAAAGCTTCCCTCTGCTCCACTATTGTTGTAGTCACAATAGATACAAAGTCACCTTCAGGTTTTTAATGAGAGACATGTAATGCAATGTTCCCTCAGCGTGGTGGGAGGTGGAAGCTTTGAAATATTATTACAAATCACCATCCAAGTGAAACAGCTCATCCAATTTAATCTGCTTAACTGTAAAAGGAGTCTGTTATACTTCACCGTGTGCTGCTCTGTGGGTCACTATTTCAACCAACATCATACAGTAAGTACAAATGTTCAGGATGATGCTCCAAATTCATAGTTTATGAAAGTATTTCTGAAAGTACAGTAGTTCACCTGCACGCAGCAGCCAGCACCGCTACTAAAATGGATTATTCTTTTTGGCTCATTTGCTTCCTAAATACGATAGGTCTGAAACTTAATGGCAGATTATACACATTTTGGCACATTGTACAGTCTAGGCCCAATCACATTAGTAAATTCCCCCTATATTTTTTTGGGGGAAACACAGTTGCAGTTTTTGATACATGTTTTTGAGCCTTCCATTGACTGACAGGGCTAGACAGCAGGCTGAGGGCAGAGCTGTGTCCAGGAGCTGTATGCTAGCAAGGAAATATCACATACACTATAGCTTCACCACACTGAGATCTGCTCAGAAAGCTAATCTACATATTTTTGCTTTATTCACAGGCACAATATATGTTTATACAGACACCAATAATGTGTGGTGCTTTATGAGCATAAAAACACCATGAATTTCTATGAGGTGAAGCTATAGCTTCGTGGTATAGTGGTCTGCCCTGCATCTAGAGATCCTAGGTTCAAATCTTAGAAAAGGTATACATTTTTCTTTCTGTTATTTTTTTTATTCAAAATCATATTATGTATAAAATAAATAATATATAATAATAATAATAATAATAATAATAATAAGGACTTACTATATTGAGAAAAGTGTTTTTTGTTTTTGTTTTTTTTTTACCTAAAACCTATTACTGGTTTATTCACAGACACAATATATAATTATAAAGAAACCAGTAATATTTATTAGCTTTCTAATTATAATAAAGACATAGACTTTTGTTATGGGATAAATGTGGAAGAAACAAAATTTGATGTTTTTCCCAAGATGCAAACCTAGGATCTCTGCATACAAAACCAACCACTTAACCACCAAACTATAGCATTACTACTTAAAGCTTCTTGTTGTTTCTAGGCTTATCAGCTAACATACATTACTGGTGTCGTTATAATCATATATTCTGATATTCTGAATAAAGCAGTAATATGTAGATTAGCTTTCTGAGCAGATTTCAGTGTGGTGAAACTATAGTGTATGTGATATTTACTTGCTAGCACACAGCTCCTGGACACAACTCTGCCCTCTGCCTGCTGTCTAGCCCTGTCAGTCAAGGGGAGGGGGCGTGTGCAGAGCACAGGGGGTGTTACATAGCAGTGCTCATAATATGCAGCCCCACCTCTGAGTGCTTGAATTGCTCATTTGCATATGAATAAAAACACTGATTTCTCTCCAACTATTTATCATACTGTTTTAATCAGCATGATGAGCTCTATCAGACAGTATGTCTGGTTTAATAGGGTTGATCCTGGTGACAGAGCCTCTTTAAGTTATAGTAAATCCGTCATAGGATCTGCCCTTTCCTGCTATGGTTAGTGATGAGAATCTCACAAATTATTGCATAAATATAGTGTGTGCCATAATTTCCAACTTTTTAACACCACAATATTAACGTCTACCAGTAACTTAACCAGCATTTTTTTTTACATTTGTTGAAAGTACCCTTATATCTCTATACAATGGTATATACAACTATCACAAAAGGGCTCAATTCACTGTGTACCTACCAAATAAATGATGCAACCTTAAAAAATGGTACACATATGAAATTGTACCATAAAGTACCACTCTTTATTAGTGTAATCAATAAGGTATATATGCTCCATTCACTCCAGGGACTCAATCACCTCATCATTGAGATTGCTGGGGTCTTAGTGTTTGGACCCCCACCAATCAGATGCTTATCCTCTCTCCTGTGGATCAGGAATAAGTTCTTATGGTGGTAGAGCTCTTTTAAGAACAAAACCAAGCAGCCATCTCATGGAACCAAACATTAGAGAGCATGTGCCAAAATAATAAAGTGTATACAGACCAAATTGACGACTACACCACATGTATATTTCTGTGTTGCTTCATCTACGGGTTACTAATTAAGGACTTGTTAATTTCATTGTTTATTGCACAATACCTAGACAAATAGTTAACAATTTAAGGAGTTGATGAATGTTACACAATGGATGACACTGACACTGCACTTCTACGATCGATCTTTGGCTCTAAGGTTTGTATAACGGCTGCTAAAATCAATGTGAGGAAAGGGCACGCATTTATCTTGATCTAAAGTTAAACTCAGGACATCAGTGGAGAGCAAGTAGATACTGTATAGTATATATAGTGCTGTGAAAAAGTATTTGCCCCACATCCAATCTCTTATATTTTTGCTAAAATGTTTCAGATCACCCAACTAATTTTAATCTAACATGAAGACAACACAAACACAAAATGCAGCTTAATTAAAAACCTATAAACACCCATATGAAAAGGAATTGCCCCCTAAACCTAATAACTGTTTGTGCAACCCTTGACAGTAAGAACTGCAATGAAACATTTCCGATAACTTGTGATGAGTCTTTTACATCACTTTTGAGAAATTCTGAGCCAATCTTCATGGCAGAATTGTTTTCATTCAGCTGCATTGGAGGATTTTGGCTCATAAACAAACATTACACTACCAGTGAAATACAGTGTTGGCTTCACACTACATGTAACAGGATTCATGCCTTAAAAAAGTTCCACCTTTGACACATCAGTCCACAAAATATTAAGCCAAAAGTCTTGGGTATCAAGATGAAACTTTTGTGTTCTTTTCAGTCAGCAGTGGTCGGTGCCTCACAACTCTTCTACAAATATCACGGAAGAAATAAGGAACGCTAAAGCTAAGCTTTATTATTATATAGTATATTAAAAGAAGGGGGAAGACAGATATACTCTCAAAGATAAACAATAAACATGAAGTTGGTAACCACCCAGTGGACTTAGAGTAAATAGGTCATGGGTGGGCTAAACCATATCAAATCCTAGATAGAGTCCAGACCAAGAATATTATCACCACCATAAAAACCAACACAGCCAGCAGAAGAGGTGTCAAGTGGCGGCATTAAAAGGGTGCTGGGCAAAGGGTATATGTAAGGGGTGAGAGCTGCCTCGGAGGTATAGGTGACTAAATCACTCCCCCAGTGCAGGCCAAGGAGATAGGGCAAACAAGGAATATTCCTGAAGGTATCGTACAATGCGGAGATCAATCAGGAAGTAATTCAATAAAGTCAACCTAAATAGGAGCTTACCCTAAAGTTCTGACCTATATACCTGTAGATCGCAGGTGGAGACTAAACTAAAATAGACCAGGTAGGGCAAGGTGTCCACTCAATTTACAACCAGACTGGATTAATATGATGCCTCTTTCTGGTATGAGTGAATTGCGCCGAGTCCCAGCTGCTGAAGCTAAGTAAGAAGCTATAACAAAGCTGGACCCTAAATCTGTCCTATCGAAGGTCATAACGAGACCATCAATAGCGTGTCAGTGTGAGATGCTCGACGCGTTTCCTCTTATATAGATTCATCAGGATCTCGATATTAATCTCACTACGGATGGCTATAGCTCTGCCACACGTATCATGGCAGCGCATCCAGCATGGTAGGCGGCCATATGCGGCGGCACGCGATGCCGGGTATTTAAACTGGAGGACCGCCCCCTTGATGATGTCAACGAGCTCAGGTCGGTGAATCACGGATGGAGGGACTGACACACCACACCCTCCATAGCGGCACAGATGTGAGGATGACATATACATAGATAAGAAAGGTAGAGGGAGACTAATAAAGCAGGGATAAACTAACTAGAAAGGAGAGAAAAGAAGGGAAACGGGAAGCAGAGGCATATTGTATATGTAGCCTGACTTGCTACATGCTATAGCAGCTCAGGTATTAGCTCAAAACGGGATACCAAAGATGAGGAAAAGGTATCTCGGGTAAACAGAAAACATCATAACAAGACTAATGCAGCAATGAAATATCTTGTTACGGATGTAGTCAAACGGTAACAAAGTAAAAAATATGGCTATCATTGGCTACAAAAAAACAAGCACAGTAACAGGGGAAACCATAATATAATAACCCAGGAGGGAACAAATTACTAGACTTGTTAGGAGCATAACCATACAGTCTCAAAATGAAAATAATGGCTATTACTAGCTGCAAAAATAGCCAAAAAGATGTATAATAAAAAAGCCATTTAATACACATAATACAATTCCAACAAGCATGGTAAAAAGAGAGGGGAGTATTGACCCATAGGGGTTTCTGAGGCAGGGAGGCCACTAAGAAGCCCCTTATGCAAACCAAAGGGACAGAAAAAGAAAATAAATACATACAAGAATGAACCCAAGATGTTAGATAAAACTAACATAGGAGATATGTTCATTCAGTCCCCTAGGACGAAGGGTTCATAGTTTAAATGAATGTGAAGAATTAAAAGAATTAAAATGTAAAAGAATGTGAAGAATTCACATGGCGAGCGATTGGAGTGTCAGATTCGTTACGTACATCGTTCAAGTGCTCCCCTATCTTGCGGCGGAATTCACAAATGGTTTTACCCATATATTGGATTCCACAACAGCAGGTGGCAAGATATACCAAGCCGAAGGATTTTCAGTTAAAAAATGAACGAATATTGTACAATATTGATGTAACAGAGCTAGTAATTCCCCCTCTGTTTTGATGGAATCACACGCAATACACCCACCGCATCTAAAGGTGCCTTTTGGCAAATCCCTCAGCCAAGTATGAGAAATGGGCTGTGGCACAAGCGGTCTTTTAAATTACAGCCTCTGCGGTAGGTGATCGCAGGGTTGGGGTCAACCAGATGCCCAACATCAGGATCCATGCGCAAAATCCCCCAATGTTTAAGGAGGATATCAACTACCTGAGAGTTGGCAGCATCATAGGTGGCATCTAGACGTATCCTCCCATCATCATTGGCTCGCTCCCGTGGGTTCAATAGAGTATCCCTGTTACAGGCTAAAGAATGTTGGTAAGCCGAGTAGAGTTTGTGGGTATCCCCGAAGCAAAAACCTATTGGTCAAGTCACAACTCTTCTATAGATGCCATTTTTGCCCAATGTCATTCTTATGGAAATGTGACCATTGACCTTAACTGATGCAAGCTTTCTCCATTTCTGGATAATGGTCTGATGGAGTCCCAGAGCCTTAGCAATGGCTTTATAATCCTTTCCAGACTAGTAGATTTCAATGGCTTTGCTTTGCATCTGTATGTGAATCTCCATTTAAATGATGGTTAGATTCAGCAGGACTGGCAGTAATCATGCCTGGATATGTCTAGTGAAATTAAACCCTATTATTAATTGAATTTTGTTAACTGGTTGATTTAGTAGCTGGGGAGGGTGCTTTTTCACATAGTGCCAGGTAGGGCTGTACAGCATTTTTCCTTTAATCCCTACAGGACACAACCAGTTTTCACTTTATGGATCAAGCCAAATTTGGCAAATTTGACATATCATTTTATGTGCTAATAACTTTGGAATGATTTTACTTATCCAACCGATTGTGAGTTTGCTTTCTTATGACACATTGTACTTCATGTTAACAGTAAATTTGGGTCGATTTGTTTTACCTTTATTTGTTAAACAATTCAAAATTTACTGAACCTTTGGACAAATTTGCTATTTTCAAAATTTTAATTCCTCTGCTTTTAAGACAGATAACAATACCTAATATATTAGTTATTAATTAACATATTAATCATCATATATCTACTTTATGTTAGCATCATTCAGTAAATGTTACTTTGAGAGGCTTACATAATAGAAAATACCCATAAATCATCCAATTTCAGAAACTTAAACCCCTCAAATTATTCAAAACTTTATTTTACTCAAAATTTGATTTTACAAACTTTGTTAACCTTTTACGCGTTCCACAAGAATTAAAGGCAAATGAATGTGAAATTACAAAATTTCAATTTTTTTTCTGCAGATTTTTCATTTTACTCATTTTTTTTCTTTTTTTGCAACACAGCAAGGGTTAACAGCAAAGCAAACCTCAATATTTATTACCCTGATTCTGCAGTTTATGTTATTTTAAACTGCTGTGTGGGTACACATCAGGGTTCAGAAGGGAAGGAGAGCCATATGGTTTTTGAGGGCAGATGTTGCTGGAATGATTTTTGGAGCCATTACATATTTGAAGACACCTTAAGGTATCGAAACAGTGGAAATCCCACAAAAGTGACCCCAAAACTGCACCCAACAAGGAATTTTTGAGAGGTTTAATATGTGCTTTTACTCTATAGGTGTTTCATAAAATTTAGAAACACATGGCTGTGAAAATGAAAATATTAATTTCTTCCAATAACATGTTGTATAAGCCTCAAGTTTTTCATTTTCACAAGGAGTAACATATGAAAAAGCACTCCACAATTTGTTATGCATTCTCTTCTGAATATGTGGCTGTAAACTTCTGTTTGGGCATACTGCAATTTTCAGAAGAGAGGGAGTACTATGTGCATTTGGATGACAACTGCAGAGGCTCTGAGGTTAAATTAAAAAAAAAAGAAAGAAATAACCACATTTTAGAAACTAGACCTTTCATAGAATTTACCGATGGCTTTAGTGAGCATTTTGACCACACAGTTGTTTTTTTTTTCTTTTTTCAAATATTAAGTCACAGCAAATGGTGCAGAGTGAAAATTGCAATTTTTTTTCTGTATGCCATTTTAGTGCCCACTATGTTGTGCACATTGTGTGCCAGTGTGAAAAGCAAGTGCAATACCCATATAGGGTATTTGCAAATTGTTTGACTTCTAATTGTACCCTAATGTTTGTCAGTGTCATATGCTGTTACATGAGCAGATGGCATATGAGTAGTAATGAGTAGCTAACCTCTCCAATCCCCGATCTCTTTATAGGAGTGGGCTGGTCCCGCTTCCTGTCAGGAGGGAAAAGTATCTAGGCTAGGGAGGATACAGGGAGCATGTCTATCAGCTACTCCTCCATAGGGCCTTAGGACGAGAAACCTAGCTTGGTTATGAAGTACACTGTTCTAGGGAGATGGCAAGGTCCAAGGCCTGAAGAAACCATGAAAGCTATGGCGTTTAAGTCAGCAGAGTGAACAGCTATCACAGCTTTACAGACACTGCTGTAAAGTGAGAGAGTAACAAGCTACTGTAAGAAGACCAATCATCACTGTTCAGTACAGGCAAACCCTAAAGCCTACATTACGTAGTGGACACCTACAGTCTCAGGTGCCAGCTTTATAGCCGTAGTAAAGAGGAATCAGAAGAAAGAGACTTTGTCATCTAACCAGCCACCATACCTCATCCTCTGGTTAACCCCTTAGTGACGAATGATGTACTATGTATGTCATGATGTGGTGTTAGTTACCGCATCATGACGTGCACAGTACGTCATGAGCTCCAAGTTGCTTGTAAACTGGTGTCACGGACCAATCACAGTGGTCCCTGCCTTAGAACCCCTGTGATTGGTCAGTCAGATTTGACTGACCAATTGCAGAGTTCAGCAGCGCAGCTCCAATATCCTTGAGGACATCGGGGCTGCGCTGCTATGTTTTAATTTTTCAGGATGGTTGAGCAGACCCCCCGCCACCCACCGCCGCAGGTAAGTACTTAACCCCTCCCCACCGTTCATTGCCCCCCAATTTCAGGATGGCCGAGCGGTATTAGATTGTCAGCTGTAACATACAGCTGACAATCTAATGTAACGGCCGACATGGCTGCTGGCAGTGATGGCGGCCGTTTAACCACTTCCATGCCGCGGTCCGTAGGGACCACAGCATGGAAGGGGTTAACAGGGAGGAAGCTCCCTCCTCCATCGGGCGCTGTGGTGCACTGGCAGCGCACCGATGGTGTGGCCAGAAGAGAGGGAGGGAGCAGCATACCGATGGTTACCATGGCAACCGGACGCCATCCGGTCTGCCATGGTATATCAAGCCTGAGCAGGCTCCTGCTAAAGGCTTAGTGTAAAGTAAAAATATACTGCAGTGAGACAAGAACCAAGTGGGTCTGAGTCAAAAAAGTGTAAAAAAAAGTGTAAAAAAATGAAAAACGTAAAAAAAAATCATTTTTTTCAATATACGCACATTTATAATTAAGTAAAAAAATAAAATAATAAAATACCCTAGACATGTTAGGTATTGCCACGTCTGTAACAACCTGCTCTACAAAAATCTCACATGACCTAACCCCTCAGATGAACATAGTAAAAAAAAAAAAAAAAAAAAACTATGTAAAAAAAGCCATTATTTGTCACCTTACATCACAAAAAGCGTAATACCATGCGATCAAAAAGGCGTATTCCCCCAAAATAGTACCAATCTAACCGTCATCTCATCCCGCAACAAATTAGCCCCTACCTGAGACAATCCCCCCAAAAATAAAAAAACTACAGCTCTCACACTATGGAGACACTAAAACATGATTTTTTTTGTTTCAAAAATGATATTATTGTGTAAACCTTAAATAAATAAAAAAAAATACATGTTAGGTATCGCCACGTCCATAACAACCTGCTCTAAAAAAAATATCACATGCCCTAACCCCTCAGGTGAACGTAGTAAAAATGAATAAATAAAAGCTGTGCTAAAATTACCAATTTTTGGGTCACCTTGCCCCAAAAAGTGTAATGAATAATCAAAATATCATTTGTATCCAAAAATGGTACCAATAAAAATTTTAACTCTTCCTGCAAAAAATGAGCCCCTACACAAGATGATCGGAAGAAAAATAAAAAAAGATATGGCGTTCAGAAAATGGAGACACAAAATTTTTTTTCCCAAAAATGCTTTATTATGTAAAACTGAAAGAAACAAAGAAAGTAGACATATTTGATATCATTGCATCCGTAACAACCTGCTCTATAAAAATACCACATGATCTAACCTGTCAGATGAACATTATAAAAAACAAAAAATAAATACAGTACCAATAGTTTGAGTTTTGTTTGGCTGTTAACCTTAGATGTGTTAAAGAAAAAATGGACTAAAATGGAAAATCTGCCAAAAAAAGTGAAGTTTAGAAATTTAATCTCAATTTTCCTTTAATTCTTGTGGAATACCTAAAGGGTTAACAAAGTTTATAAAATCAGTGTTAAGTAATTTGAGGGGTGTAGTTTCCAAAATGGGATCATTTATGGGGGGTTCTACTATGTGAGCCCCAAAAAGTAACTTCAGACCTGAACTGGTTGTTAAAAAGTGGGTTTTGGAAATTTTCTTAAAAATTTTAAGAATTGCCTCTAAAATTCTAAGCCTTCTAATGTCCCAAAAAAATAAAATTACATTTACAAAATGATGCAAATATAAAGTAGACATATGGGGAATGTTAAATAATAAATATTTTATGCTATATGTACCACAAGTTATTGTTTACACTCTGTAAAGAAAGTGAACTGATGTTCTCTTACGTCTGCCTGACTTCTTTATAACACCTTTTCACTGCACCAAATCCTGGAGAACAACTGCCTGAGGTACAATATGACACAGCATCTCATCAGGGACACTACCACTCCCATCCTCTGCACCAGCTCCTCAGGGGCTCGTTGCACAGGCCCTCTTATTATTATGCTGTGCTTCCTTGTTTTAGAAACACCCTACATATTTGTACAAATTTGATTTTCTCTGTTTTTAAGGCAGATAGTGGTACAACATAAAATAGTTATTATTGTACATTTCCCATCTATCTACTTGGCATATATCTATTTTGGCAACATTTTGTAAATGTAATTTTTTGTGGGATGAGTTGACAGTCTGATTGGTACTATTGGGGTACATACCACTTTTTGATCGCTTGGTATCACACTTTTCGTGATGTAAGGTGACAACAAATGGCACATTGCTTGCTTGTTTGCTTGAGGCAGAAAGTCATGTGATATTTTTATAGAGTATGTAGTTATGTCTATTTTTTTCATTAATTTCCGTTTTACACAATAAAAACATTTGTGACAGAAACAAATTATGTTTTTGTGTTGAGCCATATTTTTTATTTTTTGGGTGATTGATGTACGGGTTCCTTTTTTTGTGGGATGAGGTTTGATTGAAACTATTTTGGGACACATACAACATTTTGATCACTTGGTATTAAACTTTTTGTGTTGCGTTCACCTGAAGGAGTGGATTATGTGATATTTCTATATAGTCAGTCATGTGACAATACTTAAGATGTCTGTTTTTCCTTTTTTTAATATATTTTTGACACATTCATATGTGTTTATTATGTGATTTTACTGTTCATTTTTGTCCAACTGTGGGACTTCAACTTTTGAGGGTCTCATTCCCTATGTAATGTGTTACAATACATCTATATTGTAATGCATTGCCTGTCATTGATAGTTGCCTATTCACAGGTTTTCAATAATGTTTAGATGTGGAGACAGGGCACTGTGGTAAAATCTTCAGCTGTGAGGTAGTCTGTTTGGATTGGATTTTGAGGTATGTTTAGGATCGTTATCCATATATAGAATTCTCTTTTCAATTTCATCTTTCTTACAGTTTGTGTAATGTTTGCTTCCAGAGTTTGTTGGTATTTCATTCAATCCATTCTTCCTTCTACTGTACCATTGGCTTCAATACAACCCCAAAGAGCGATTGATCCACCCCCATGTTTAATTGTTGGAGAGGCGTTCTTTTCATGGAATTCTGTACCCTTTTTCCTCCAAACATACCTGTTATTTTTTAACCTCATCGGTACACAGGGCTTGTTTCCTAAATGCATCAGGTTACATGCTTCTGATGCTGAATTTTGTGGTGAGAACGCAGGGGAAGAGTTCTTCTGATGACTCTTCCATGAAGGCCATATGTGTGTAGGTGTCAATGAACTGTAGATCAATGTACCACAACTCCAGAGCCTGCTAAATCTGTTAAATGTCATTTCTTAATTGTATTTCGAACTGAGGAAATGAAAACCTGAAAACACTTTGCTATCTTTTTATAGGCTTCTCCTGTTTCTGGGTATCAACCATTTTAATTTTCAGAATGTTCGGCAGCTGCTTAGAAGAACCCATGGCTGCTGTGTTTTAGGACAAGGTTAGAGGAGTCTGGCTATATATAAAGCTTTGAAATTAGCATCACCTAGCCTTTCGTAACAATGATTGTGAACAAGCCTTAACCCTAAAAGGCTATTTAAGGTCTGAGACCTTGGTCAAAATTATCTGAGCACTCAAATCTCCTTGGGTTCCCATACTTTTCCAAGGTACACACTCTAAAACTGTACAAAACCAAAATAATACCCTGATTTTGCTTAAAATGTTCAAACTGGGTTTAATAATGCCAATGTGCACATAGTGGACCACAGGAGTAATCTAAATGGAACAGGAAACTTTAATATATCTAAAATCATCAATGCAAATTTTTGAAATCTTTAAAATCCAGTTATTTAAGATAAAAAATTATCGGTTTGTCAGACCAGTATCACAAGATCTCTAAAAACTATACTCATGCACTGTATGTACAGAAGCATGTATAAAAGCTGCTCCCACAATTTAAGAGTAACTTGTCTAAGTTTCCAAATTTATAAGATCGCTCAAATTGGAAGTTAACCACTTCCAGTCTGCCCATTGACTATAAACGTCCTGGTAGTGGATCTCTATCTCTGAATGGACGTTTTAAAACGTCCTTGAGCTTTGCCCCCTGTGTGCAGCACCTGTACATGGAAGCTCCATGACTCAGCTGCCTCCTGACAGCCAAGAACATGGAGCTTTAACCTGATAACTTTTTTCCTGGTCTCCAGGCTTTTGATCACTCTGACAAGCTGTTAAAGCCATCACAAATGCTTGTACTATCTCCCTCTCATTACTGCCAGTCACAGAGCAGTTTACAACCACATATGGGGTGTGTCTGCAAACTTCAGAATCAGAAAAATAAATATTCAGGTTTGATTTGCGGTTTACCCTTGCTATCTTATAGGAAAAATTAATTGAAAATTGAAAAAATCTGCAAAAAAATATATTTATTTTTAAATTTCACCTTCCTTCTGTTTTAATTCTTGGGGGAAATCTAAAGGGTTAACAAACTTTGTAAAAATCAGTTTGGATTACATTGGGAGCTGTAGTTTCTAAAATATGTTCATTTATGGGAGGTTTCTATTATTTAAGCCCCTCAAAGTCACTTTAGAACTGCAAAGGTTCTTTAAAATTAACTATTGGAAATTTTCATGAAAATCCTAAAAATTACATCTAAAATTCGAAGCCTTCTAACGTCCTCAAAAAATAAAATTACATTTCCAAAATTATGCCAATATAAAGTGGACATATGGTGAATGTTCATTAATAACAATTTTATTAGATATCCCTATGCAACTTAAAAGCAGAGAAAATAATATTTAAAAAATTGTGATTATTTTTCAAAATTTTCAGTAAATTTTGGATTTTTTATAAATGAAGTTAAAATATATTGACTCAAATTTACCATTAACACAAAGTACAATGTGTCACAAGAAAACAATCTATGAATGGCTTGGATAAGTAAAAGCGTTCCAAAGTTATTACCACATGAAGTGACACATGTCAGATTTTCAAAATTAGGCCTGGTCAGGAAGGGGGTTAATGGCCCAGATGGGAAGTGGTTAAAGAAGCTATGCCATGTTTGATGTAAAAAAAAAGTGAAAATAGGACATCATATAGCACAGAGCTAAAACCAGCCCTGTACCTCAAATGGAACTTGAGATCTGACCATTGCTCTGCTAGATTTCTTTCAAGCAGGCAGCTAAGGAGATGTGTAATTTCTGCTGCAGCCCTCTCCCTCTCACAGCTTCTAACAATAAATACTGCCGGTGGCAGTTGAAGGATGGTACTGAGCATGTGCATCCACCTCAGCAATGTTACTGAGGTGAATGGAGAGATAAGGAAAAGAACAACAGGTGGTGCTATATGCAGCACTCCAGTAAAGGGTATATCTGCAAATGGTTTGTAATGCATTTTTACTGTATGTACTGTCATTTACTGTAACTAGAAAAAGTTCCTGGCACTGCCTGTTGGTCTGTTTTTGTGTTTATTGGATTTGTTCAAACAGTGCCCAGGAGGCACATCCATGTGCCTGTTTTGTTTTGTTTTTTGTTTTTCCCTGGGGAAATTACTATATAACTATATACCCCATTTACTGTATACAGTTATACACTATCTATTTTATTTTTAACTATCCTCTGTAACAGTGACCTCCACAACACTCCACCACTTACAGTGGGGGAAAAAGTATTTAGTCAGCCACCAATTGTGCAAGTTCTCCCACTTAAAAAGATGAGAGAGACCTGCAATTGACATCATAGGTAGACCTCAACTGTGAGAGACAAAATGAGAAAACAAATCCAGAAAATCACATTGTCTGATTTTTAAAGAATTTATTTGCAAATAAATTTGCAAATACCTACAAACAAGCAAGATTTCTGGCTCTCACAGACCTGTAACTTCTTCTTTAAGAGGCTCCTCTGTCCTCCACTCATTACTTGTAGTAAAGGCACCTGTTTGAACTTGTTATCAGTATAAAAGACACCTGTCCAAAACCTCATACAGTCACACTCCAAACTCCACTATGGTGAAGACCAAAAACTGTTGAAGAACACCAGAAACAAAATTGTAGACCTGCAACAGGCTGGAAAGGCTGAATCTGCAATAGGCAAGCAGCTTGGTGTGAAGAAATCAACTGTGGGAGAAATAATTAGAAAATGGAAGACATACAAGACCACTGATAATCTCCCTCGATCAGGGGCTCCACACAAGATCTCACCCCGTGGGGTCAAAATGATCACAAGAACTATGAGGAAAAATCCCAGAACCACATAGGGGGGACCTAGTGAAGGACCTGCAGAAAGCTGGGACCAACGTAACAAAGGCTACCATCCTTAACACACTACGCCGCCAGGGGCTCAGATCCTGCAGTGCCAGACGTGTCCCCCTACTTAAGCCAGTACCTATCCGGGCCCGTCTGAAGTTTTCTAGAGACCATTTGGATGTTCCAGAAAAGTATTGTGAGAATGTCATATGGTCAGATGAAACCGAAAGAAAATAAGAGGGCATGCGCACCAGCCAGGGTGAAGAACTGTGCACAAGAAACCTCAACCCAAATTGAACAACTAAATCATATGAGGAGGGGGTATTAAAACGTAACCTTTAATTGGGCTACTTAAAAATAGAAAAATTAAAAAATGTACCCACATAAATGTGAAAATAATACACAGGCAACCGCTTGGGGGGTTGCTGGACCATCCTCCCCTGCTGTGTCTTAGGTACCCTGGCCAGCAATGCTGCCAGCTTTGTTTGTCCCTTAGTCAATTTTCTATTTTTTGCCTCACCGCTGAGCATCCACCACCTGATCTACATCTGGCAGTAGGAATATACCACCTGTGTACCACTACACATCTCTGCACAACCAAGGAGGTGGTAAAAATCAAGATTTCTTCTTCTTTAAGCGTGTTAATTATTTTCACATTTATGTGGGTACCTTTTTTTAATGTTTCTATTTTTAAATTGCCCAATTAAAGGTTATGTTTTAATATCCCCTCCGCATATAATTTAGTTGTTCAGATGAAACCAAAGTAGAACTGTTTAGTAGAAACACAACTCCTCGTGTTTGGAGGAGAGTGAATGCCGAGTTGTATCCAAAGAACACCATAACTACTGTGAAGCATGGGCATGGCAACATCATGCTTTGGGGCTGTTTCTCAGCAAAGGGACCAGGACGACTGATCCGTGTACATGAAAGAATGAATGGGGCCATGTATCGTGAGATTTTGAGTGCAAACCTCCCTCCATCAGCAAGGGCATTGAAGATGAAACGTGGCTGGGTCTTTCAGCATGACAATGATCCCAAGCACACCACCAGGGCAACGAAGGAGTGGCTTTGTAAGAAGCATTTCAAGGTCCTGGAGTGGCCTAGCCAGTCTCCAGATCTCAACCCCATAGAAAACCTTTGGAGGGAGTTGAAAGTCCGTGTTGCCCAGCAACAGGCCCAAAACATCACTGCTCTAGACGAGATCTGCATGGAGGAATGGGCCAACATACCAGCAACAGTGTGTGCCAACCTTGTGAAGACTTACAAAAAACGTTTGACCTCTGTTAATGCCAACAAAGGATATATAACAAATTATTGAGATGAACTTTTTTTATTAACCAAATACTTATTTTCCACCATAATTTGCAAATAAATTCTTTAAAAATCAGACAATGTGATTTTCTGGATTTGTTTTCTCATTTTGTCTCTTATAGTTGGAATTTTATGTGATAGACAACAAAGTAGCAAGTACATATGAAGTGAAAAGAAAATTATACATGGTTTTCCGAATATTTAATAGATAAAATTCCGAAAAGTGTGGAATGCATTTGTATCCAGTCCCCCTGAGTCAATACGTTGTAGGACCATCTTTTGCCGCAGTTAAGGCTGCAAGTCTTTTGGGGTAAGTCTTTACCAGCTTTGCACATCTACAGGCTGAAATGTTCAAGTGTTTGGATGCCTATAGAGGACAGAAAAACAGACATTGATTTTTTATGTAGATGTACTCTCAGCGTGACCTGGAATGTGGTTGGTAAGGACAGGGTTAACTAACCTGTTCCTCTCCTCTTGGCAAAAATGGTCTTGTCTTGTCTAGTCTAGTGAGTGAGGAGGAAGAAGCAAGTTCATTTGCAACTCCTCATGATTCAGAGACTAACAGATGTGTCTGAGAGTTACTATTTCTGCTACAGAAAGAACAAGGAAGAGAGAAAGATTAACAAGACCTCTGCATGACTAAGCATAGGAGTTATAGCTGTGCCCACAGCTATCCAGACTTTGCTGCTCATGAAGGATTACCGTTAAGACATCCATCACACTTAACCACTTCCTGGACAGACATACCTCACTGCACTGGCACTGGGAACAACGGCCTGAGAAAAACCACTGTAACATATCCTGTAGTCCAGGGGTAAGCAACCTTTGGAACTCCAGCTGCTGTTAAACTACAGCTCCCAGCATACACACTTGCCCAGTCATTCTTGTAACTCTAAAAGAAGTGAAGGAAGCATTCTGGGAAATATAGTCTCTGCACAGCTGGAGTTTCAGAGGTTGCTGATCCTGCTATAGTCAGAGCCAATAACACTCCCATCCTCTGCTCTGGATTCTCAAGGGCTCACTGCAATATACAGATAGATGTTATTGAATAATTCAGTGGTTATACTAAATTTTAATTAAAAGAAATTACAAAAGTATTGAAAGCCAGGCGCTGGTTTAAAAAATGTAAAATATTTTTAAGGGAAAACCCTTTAAATATACCGACCTTTTCATTCACATACAAACTTCTGTAAAATGTATGTTCTTTTTTCCATATACTTACTAAAACAAGAAGAGAAGCTCCTGCTTTAATTAAAACTCAAGCTATCTGAAATAATTTGCAGTATTTCTGTGCCTGCCTGAAATATATAATCATTGGACTGGAATTCAAATAGTTCTGAGTGATTTTCTAAAATTACTGAGGTAAACAAAGTGATTTTCAGTGTCTGAACCTTATAATTACAATGAGTACTAAGCACTCCATTACATGAAAAAAGCCAAACGCCCAGCCCCACATCCACTGTCTATCACTGACGCCCCCACTATGTATCTACTGGCAGTTTGCCCCACTGTATCCTCCCTTTTAAAACTTGTGTGGGAAAGTCCTCTCAAAACATCAAAACAGATGCATTGTGTTGTACACCAACAATTCTTATAGCACAACATATAATAAACAGGGTCAAAGTCACATACCTAGGAATTGTCCCATATTTATGGTACTTTCTAGATCATTTCATGCAAGTTTTACATGCATAAGTAAGTTGGAGCTAAAAATAATAAAGAAGCTCTGGCAGAGTTATGTTCATGGGTGGCAGATGTGTTCAGAATCTGAATAGGATTTGTGCAAATCCATGAAAATAATGCAGTAACAACCCCATTCAGATGTAAGGATGAGAAATGTCTGCAACAATTCTGCTAGATGTGAACTTTCCAATTCCTTTACAACGCGCTGCCCTTAAGGCCAGATCAAGGTTGGTGGTGGGCCTCTAGGCAAAAGCTTTGTTTTATTGAGTCCAACCAGTTGGCAATGTATTAATATATTATGATGCCACATGACAATGTAACCTGCACATTGTTAAAATCATTGGCATAGCCAATATTGTAAAATGGTTGTTTGGCATTTGATTATTCAATGAAAATCTTAGTAGGCTATAATGTGTACCTAATAAAGTGTGTTCAGACTACATGCATCAACATACCATTTCAATACATGCTTTTTGATACAGAGGATTCAGTCAAAAAAAGTTTACACTAAAGTTTACAATAAGTTTTTTTTTTTTAAGTTAAAAAGGTTTTAGAGCCCAGGACAGATGAAACCCTGTGGACAGAACCAGAACTATTCATGTTCCTGGAACATGTGCAAACTCCTGGATCCATCTCATTTACACAAGCACCAGAGAAACAAAAAGTTTTGACCCAGAGACTGTACTTCCTCCATCCCGGGCTGTGAAAGTGATGTTCCTATCCAAAGACCAGAGAGGTGCATCATGTGACTGGTTTCCAAAGCAGCTGAACCATGCAGCTTTGTGAAGATACATATACATTGATAGTTTCTTCTACAGGTAAGTTATGATTAATTAAGGTGAGTTGATAGGTCCTGCTGAGTCTCAATTTTGCATCTTTATCCCATAACATTATATACAGTACAGACCAAAAGTTTGGTCACACCTTCTCATCCAAAGAGTTTTCTGTATTTTCATGACTATGAAAATTGTAGATTCACACTGAAGGCATCAAAACTATGAATTAACACATGTGGAATTATATACTTAACAAAAAAGTATGAAACAACTGAAAATATGTCTTATATTCTAGGTTCTTCAAAGTAGCCACCTTTTGCTTTGATTACTGCTTTGCACACTCTTGGCATTCTCTTGATGAGCTTCAAGAGGTATTCACCTGAAATGGTATTCCAACAGTCTTGAAGGAGTTCCCAGAGATGCTTAGCACTTGTTGGCCCTTTTGCCTTCACTCTGCGGTCCGGCTCACCCCAAACCATCTTGATTGGGTTCAGGTCTGGTGACTGTGGAGGCCAGGTCATCTGGCGTAGCACCCCATCACTCTCCTTCTTGGTCAAATATCCCTTACACAGCCTGGAGGTGTGTTTGGGGTCATTGTCCTGTTGATAAATAAATGATGGTCCAACTAAACGCAAACCGTATGGAATAGCATACCACTGCAAGATGCTGTGGTAGCCATGCTGGTTCAGTATGCCTTCAATTTTGAATAAATCCCCAACAGTGTCACCAACAAAGCACCCCCACACCATCACACCTCCTCCTCCATGCTTCACGGTGAGAACCAGGCATGTAGAGTCCATCTGTTCACCTTTTCTGCGTCGCACAAAGACACGGTGGTTGGAACCAAAGATCTCAAATTTGTACTCATCAGACCAAAGCACAGATTTCCACTGGTCTAATGTCCATTCCTTGTGTTCTTTAGCCCAAACAAGTCTCTTCTGCTTGTTGCCTGTCCTTAGCAGTGGTTTCCTAGCAGCTATTTTACCATGAAGGCTTGCTGTACAAAGTCTCCTTTTAACAGTTGTTGTAGAGATGTGTCTGCTGCTAGAACTCTGTGTGGCATTGACCTGGTCTCTAATCTGAGCTGCTGTTAACCTGCGATTTCTGAGGCTGGTGACTCGGATGAACTTATCCTCCGCAGCAGAGGTGACTCTTGGTCTTCCTTTCTTGGGGCGGTCCTCATGTGAGCCAGTTTCTTTGTAGCGCTTGATGGTTTTTGCGACTGCACTTGGGGACACTTTCAAAGTTTTCCCAATTTTTTGGACTGACTGACCTTAATTTCTTAAAGTAATGATGGCCACTCGTTTTTCTTTACTTAGCTGCTTTTTTCTTGCCATAATACAAATTCTAACAGTCTATTTAGTAGGACTATCAGCTGTGTATCCACCTGACTTCTGCCTAACACAACTCATGGTCCCAACCCCATTTATAAGGCAAGAAATCCCACTTATTAAACCCGACAGGGCACACCTGTGAAGTGAAAACCATTTCAGGTGACTAAATCTTGAAGCTCATCAAGAGAATGCCAAGAGTGTGCAAAGCAGTAATCAAAGCAAAAGGTGGCTACTTTGAAGAACCTAGAATATTAGACATATTTTCAGTTGTTTCACACTTTTTTGTTAAGTATATAATTCCACATGTGTTAATTCATAGTTTTGATGCCTTCAGTGTGAATCTACAATTTTCATAGTCATGAAAATACAGAAAACTCTTTGAATGAGAAGGTGTGTCCAAACTGTTGGTCTGTACTGTACATCAGGCCTATTTAGTCTGTTTATACATTGACAAATTTCTCAGAGTATTTGCCAAACGTACCACAAACATTATTTGAACAGACAGTGCATAATACAGTAGCTTTTGTTGCTTTTTATATATTATATTTTTATGATTTATTTTATTGAATATCTTAGCATTATCTTATATCTGTATTATCATGACATCAAACATCTGTGAACATCAACTAGTGATGAGCAAAGTTCTTGAAAATTCGATTTAGCTGCTTTGTCGAATTAAAAAAAAATGTTTTGTGACTAATTATTTTGTCACAAAGCGCATTTCTTTGTAAGTAGTTGGTGCAATGACAGGGAGCAGCGATTGTGCTTCTTCCCGTCATTGTACTCCTCAAATGCCGCATTCATAGCTGATACCGGAATATCTGTCAGGATTATTCCAATGTAAAATAAAAAAAATAAAATAAAGTCATACTTACTCTCATCCATTTGATCACAGAGCTGGCCACCACAATCTTTATTGAAGATCTAGCTGAAATCTAACGCGGCCTGTAGAGATGAGTGAATCTTCAAAGATTCGCTTTGGCGAATATTCGCCAAATTTTTTAAAAGATTCACCTCGGATAAGATTCGATTTGGTCCAAGTTGCGTTAAAAATATCTGTGTTCTGCTAACATTCCTGTGAATATGTACGCATGAGTGTACAAAGTGCGTACGAAGCTTTAGCGTATTATTGTCTAGGCCCGCACAAATAGCGAACAGAAAGTAAAAGCACGCTACTTAACTGAATAAGTACGCATTAGCGTACAAATTATCAGATGCGTAGCATTAGCGTACAAATTATATGATGCGTATGATTAGCGTATAAATTATATTATGCGTACGTAGCGTTAGCATACAAAGATTTAAGAAGAATCCTCCGAAGCGAATCTGAAAAGATTTGGATTCGCTTCAGTGTAGAAAATAATGAAGATTCGTATCGGATCTACGAAGCGGTGAATAGATTCGCTCATCTCTAGCAGCCTGTGATGACAACATCACGTCACCATTCATCTATTTGTTACCATGAAGCATGAGGAAATTCAGCTTTGCAGTGAATTGAATTTTCCCTGAAATTCGGATCAAATTCGTAGACTTCTATTCGTTGAACACTAATCAAGACTACCCTTTCCTGGAGCATCACTCAAGCAAGTGTTAAAGATCTCACTCACCTCTGTGAATATAGTACCTTTAACAAAGGAGCAATATTACCTAGGTTGAGGATCTGAGGAAACGTAATTCACAGAGATTTTGAACCTTTTGTAGCTAAACATTTGCGTTACATTTTACAAGAAAAGGGTTAAAGGAAACCCTTTAGTAACTCATTCCTATAATAGCTTATGTAAGGTTTATGCTGTGATAACAGCTTGCTTCCCCCTCCTGTAACTTCATCTAGGATAATTTCCATGTCTTCACATCTCAATAGTAATTATGCTGTAGTTAGAATTATTTTCTTGGCCTTTGAAGTAAAGTTCTTTCAGGAATAAGAGAAGTCAGGCAAGTAGATATTTACATTCTCATTATGTATGAATATTTCTTGGAATTACTCCCGTATTCATCTATCATTAAATAGGATGTAACACTAAGAACTTGCATACAGTACACCATAACATATTCTTTGTGTCATATTTGTGGGTTTCAAATGATCTGACAGTACCCTATGTGCTTGCTTCAATATCTGCTTGGAGTTTTTAATGTGTATGTAAGGGGTTGCTCTGATGAAGACTGTCAGAGCACTAATCACGCCTATAGCAAACCATATCCTTGAACTGTAACCACCAGTAAAGTAACTAGTAACCACCATATTACTATGCTTGCCATGCTATGTAATGTACAATGTGATACAGTATGTTGTATGTTATACAAGACATGCTAGACCAAGGATTATATGTACAGCCAGAGTAAAGGCAATTGTTGCGGACCACTTCGCCTGGAGTCAGTAAATTGGTAGACCCAAAACTGATACTCTGGAGAGAGAAGTGCTCAGGGACTGTGACCCCTGAAAGCCCGCTGTACCTGGAACAACCCGCTAATTGTGTACTGTAGACTCTGAGTAGGTGCCCTAACAGTGTACAGAGAGACACAATGTGGTCACAATTACCCATCGGTAGGGGTCCAGGTCCCGGCACCCCCACTGATTAGCTGTTTCAGGGAGCTACTGTGCTCACTGTAGCTCCGGTGAGCACTGCAGGCTACCAGGTGCTTACCAAGCACAGCACCGTACATTGTACAGCAGCAAATCAATGAGGCTGAGCTGCCACTAGGCCACATGACCAATATACTGAGTTGTCACGTGGTTTAGAGGCCGAAGAGCTTGCAGAGCGCCCGGTCTCTTCTACCTGCTGATCAGCGGGGGTCCCAGGTGTCTGACCCCCACCGATCTGATATTGATGACCTATCTTGAGGATAACCCCTTTAAAAAAAGGACTTTCCTGTGGCTAGCGGCAGGTATCTAATAGGCATGTAGTGGGTATGGAAAGTGTCTGACCTATGCTACTGTTGGCAACTAGCTGTGGGGTTAGTTAATAAAACCACATATACTGTTTAGACTTCTGCTGCCATTAGAACGTGCCTCACAATTTGGTGTATGTAACCTCCAAGCTCTGTGTTTCAATCCAATGTCTTACCATTAAGTTTGTGCCATGTCTAAAAGATTGTAACTGCATGTTAGTTGCTTCAATTTGAAGAAACTGCTGTTCAAGCTAAACTTTGCTGAGCTTCTACCTGAGCCAACCACAGATTTAGTACAGATCATAGGTCACACCAGTAAGCTTCTGACCCTCTTACATTTATGCATTCTAAAATTATTGGGTTAGAACTGAACTACCATTAATTGCTATAGTTTTTTAGAGTAGGTAATAAGAGACCTAAAAGAAACCATTCCAACATTACTGCACACTTTTAAAATAGTATATGCACATATCATAATATGATTCATAATGAACCTATCTAAAAATATGTACCTTGCGGTAATATCACCGAGGAGTTACTACTTAAGTTATATACATGTCATGGTCAGTTTAGCTTCTTAGCTTGTACCTTCTTGTGATCCTCTGAGCAGTGTGCTTCCATTTCTTGAGATTAATGGAACGACCTACCCATGGATTTTCTCAAACTGCAGGCTCTGCTTTCTTACTGTGTTCCGGGGGTGCTGTTTCTCATTGTAGAGACTCAGTGATGTACTGTATGTAGGCTTATTTTTCAGGCAATGCTCCGTGGGAAGAAAGTATTTCAATAGTTGATTTGACTGGTATGAGCTACTTTGCTTACTTTTATATACTGAATACTCTATTGTGTGATTACGACACAGGAATATGAAGATGAAGTATGTGGGAGCACTGGTGAGGTCACAATGTACACCCATTAATTTTTTCTACTGTCAAGGATAATAGGAAGTAAAAATAATATTGATCATAATACAAGTAGGTTTCATTTTAGAAAATTGCTGCTTTGGGAGGTTTCAAATATGTATCAGTGTCTCTCACCTTTAGTAGATAGCAAAAGCATTTAGTTAGGTTATTACAGGACACATTACTTGCAAAAGGAATTAATTTAACTGATTAGCTTTGGGCTTTGACTTTTGCATAATATGCATTTCCTGCTTGTACTCTTATTAAATGAAATTAATGTAACATATCAAATTCTAAGTAGCATACAGTAGAAACAGTGGAAGCCACTTATATTTTGATGCGACAAACATCTCGGGAGTCATGGAAAATGGCCCCTTTAGAGTCTTTGGAATGTAGAACATCTTTTGAAATAAGCTTTTGGGTTCTCCGTACAGGGATATGAATAATTATCTACCGTAATTGTTAAGCATATCTCAAGAGAATCACTCATTTCTTACAGGTTATCTTCTTCAAACAGAAAAATTATCAAAGAAAAGAAGAAGGCTCATGCAAGAACTTGCATAGACAATAGATATAGACAAGGAAAATAAAAAAAACCATAAAGATACCTTTAAAATAATTTGAAAATAAATATAGCTTAATATGGCTAAACATAGCTCAGATTGTTACAGCAGTGGGTTTGGAACCACAGTGTTAACAAACAGATTTGACTCTGGGCTAATCCTAAGGGCATTATCCTGGCAGTACCCTGGTATTCATCCTTTAGCCCCTTTACAGGGATTTCGACTTCGCTGCAGATACACCACCAGGCATTTCCTCCTAAAGTAGTATCTGTATATTTGACAGCTTACCCACTGGAGTCAAGAGATACTGGTACAGGGCACTGAAGAGCCAGGCAAAATCTGTGCCAAGCCTACCTTTGAAAGTTTGAGCTTCATTTTCCGTGTAAACATGAACGGTAGGTAGTCTGTTGTTCAATAGGCTTAATTATTTCAAATTATGTATGAATTTGTACATTTATTTACCTTTCCAGAACTTCTATTACAGCTTAAAAACGACATCTCATGCTGTTCACAAGTCAACTTATTGTCTGCTGAGGCATGGCATCCCACTCTTCTTGAAGGACAACCCTAAGGTCATTGAGGTTATGGGGTACAAAACTATGATCCTCTACTAGGCAACTCAGGTGACCCCATAGGTTTTCAGTGGGGTTCAGATGTGGAGAAAGTGCAGGTCACTCCATTTAAGGTACCCCAATCTCCAGCAGCCATTCTCTAATGATGTGACCTTGATGAGCTAGCACATTGTCGTCCATGAAGATGAAATTAAGCCTGTGTTGTTCATGCAGAGGCGCAATGACTGGATTAATGAGGGAATAGTTCACAAAGAAGCGGTCATCACTGTTGGATGTAGCCAAAGGACATCCACTTCTATGTCTCTCTGTAACTCTGTTTCAACCTGCTGATAACACTCTTCCATCTGAGAACATCCTGCGTGAAGTCTCGCTATGATGAAGTACTGGTGATCAATTGTTAGGTGTCATCTTGGTCTCATGATGTCAAAATGTGATCAGCATGATGAGGAGGACCGTTTAAACACCAATTCTAATTGGGCCAGGACGTTTATTGGGCGATTCATGGAGCAAACACCTGTTGTGAATTTTGCCGTTAAGCTCGTTGTTAGAGAACAGCAAGTTGTGCAAAAAGTACTGAAACATGTGGACATGTGCATTCAAAATTTTAGAAAAGGTCACATTAAGTTCACCTATAAAGGTTAGAGAGCTTTTTAGGTTCATACTGAAATTTCACCCACAAGCCAAATATCCCTAACTTTTTTTTAAGTAGTGTTTTTATAAATAGCTGGTTCCTCTTTTTCTGACATAGGTGTGACAGGGGACCAAATACTATCTTTAGATATGGGGTCCTAGGAGATCTGTGTATGCCCCGGTGTAATGCTTAAAGGGTTTGTCTCTTGATTAATGTAAAACATGAAAATCAGACATCATATAGTACATGACAATGTCATCGCGCCGCCTGAGCAGTACAGAGCGGGACACAGGCCGGAAGAGGCCTGCATCGCTTCTCTGAGAGTGTCAAGGAGGTAAGTATGTGAGTTTATTGTTTTCATTATTTTTAGTATAGTATGGCAAGAAGGTGGTGGGGGCCCTATATACTGCCACATTATGGGGGGCACTATGGAGAAGGGGAGAAGGAGCACTTTTGGGGCCTTATATACTGGCACATTCTGGGGGCACTATGGAAAAGGGGGAGGAAGGAGCACTTTGGGGGCCCTATTTACTGGCACATTATGGGGGGCACTATGGAGAAGGTTGGAAGGAGCACTTTGGGGGTCCTATATACTGTCACATTATGGGGGCATCTACTGGGGGCCTTATATACTGGCACATATTATTAGGGGCACTATAGGGGCATATACTGGTAGCCCTATATACTGGCATGCATTAAGGGGGCACTATGGAGAAGTGGGGGGGAAAGGAACACTATGAGGGCATCTACTGGGGGTCCTATATACTGGCACGCATTAAGGGGGGCACTATGGAGAAGGGGGGAAAGGAGCACTATGGGGGCATCTACTGGGGGCCCTATATACTGGCCCGCATTAAGGGGGGCACTATGGAGAAGTGGGGGGGAAGAAGCACTATAGGGGCATCTACTGGGGGCCCTATATACTGGCACACATTAAGGGGGTCACTATGAAGAAGTGGGGGGGAAGGAGCACTATGGGAGCATTATATAGGGGCATTTAATACTGGCACCCATTTTGGTGCCACTATGGGAGAGTGGTGGGGAGAAGCATTATGGGAGCATCTATGTGGGGCAGTCAATAGGGGTATTTTATACTGGCACATTATGGAGGGCACTATGGAGATGGGGAGGAGCACTATGGGGGCACTATATAGGAGTACTTTATACTGCCACAAATTATAGGGGCGCTATGGGCACCTAAGCTCAACTGGGGGCACTAAGTGTTTTTTTTTTTTAGTGGCACACAGTACAGGTCATTGGAACACATGAGGGAACTCTGGGGACATTTGCTTTACTTGGGGCACTAAGAGAAGGTATTTTTTTACTGTCACACAATGGGGCATTTTTTGTACTGGCGCACATTTTAAGGGGGTGTTTTTCTACTGTCGCACATTATAAAGAGAATTATTACTACCAGGGTCATTATGGTGGGCTTTATTACAACTGGGGGACTATGGGAGCATTATTACTTCAGGGACACAATTACTGTTGGGGGCACTGTAGGAGCTCTTTTACTACTAAGTGCACTCTGGCACAGATTTTTTTTTACTATTGTTGGGATTTGGGGGAGCACTATTACTGGGGGTACCCTGGCACAGTATCTGCAGTATAGTTTTGTGGAGCACAGCGGCATAGTATTGGGGGGGTAGCAGGATGGGGTGTTCAAGAAAGTGGGAGAATAGTGGAAAAGTAGGAAACTAAGATGTCTGTCTGTCAAACTCTGCTGGGAGAAGAGATGGCTGAAAAAAATCATCATGAAAGAAATCATCATGGCGGTTTGGTCTGAATGGAGAAGATAAAGAGAACATCTACATCTACATCAAAGGAGACGTCACTGGATGTACGAGGTATGTGGCGCTGTATTAGGCTACTTTCACAACTGCGTTAGTGATTCTGGCAGGCTGTTCCAGCAGAGAACAGCCAGCTGGAATTCACTGGCTCCAGCACTGCTGGATGCAGAATGCCCACCGGTCCAATTGACTATAATGGGGTCCGGCAGAGATCCAGCCACAATCTAGCAAAAATGCAGAGAATCAGTGGGACACAAACTGCTGCATGCTGTGGTTTGTGTCTGTCCAATTCCTTGCATTTTCTGCCGGATCAGGTGGCCGGATCATAATGCCACAGGTGTGAAAGTAGCTTTAACCTGTATGTTTTGTATTGCTGTATGTAATGTTAGGACTAGAGATGAGCGAACGTGCTCGTAACGAGCACTGTATCGCTCGGCTCCCCTGCGCTCGCATGGGCGCAGGCAGCCGCTTCCATCCTCCTGAGGAGGACGGAAGCGGCTGCCTGCGCCCATGCGAGCGCAGGGGAACCGAGCGGTACAGTGCTCGTTACGAGCACGTTCGCTCATCTCTAGTTAGGACAGAATATGTTAGGTCGAGAATTTGGCATGGGGGTGGGGGGGGCCCAGGCACATTCTTTGCACAGGGGCCCACTGCTGTCTGTGTCCGCCCCTGCTCCGTGGCAATATCCTACATGTTTAATTGTATCCAATTACAAAAGTAGTCAGATACAGGTGCTAGTTTGAAAAGTGTAGAATTTTTATTATGGGACAACCTCTTTAATTTCTCTTGTGGTGGTGGAAAAGAAACCAAACAGTAGTTGAAAGGTTAAACTACATAATACAGATGATCATTGGGGGTCCCGACAAGCGATACTTTGTGATTAGCTTTAAACCTGCTAGCAAGCAGAAATTGTAATATATCTCAAAAGAGGTCAGAGTCCCATTCTTTCTAAATTCCAATTCTCTGCACAGTTGACAAATGACAAAGGTCTGGCTGCCCACAGCAACTGTTAGGAGGGGTTTACCGCATCTAATTTTATTCAATAATTAAACAGTATGGAGTGAGCTACGAAGCTACAGACAGTTAATTTTCTATCATATCACACTAAGCCTGTGCGAAGCACAGAGGCTATTTGGAGTTCTGTACCAGAAAAACACCCACCACTATGAGTACATACAATGAGATTAATACCTTAGCAACTGCTTACTGTCTTTTGACGGCAAGCGAAGCAGGTGCTGAGCGAAATGACTTTGCTGCAGCAGCGCATCTGCTCCTACATTCTAGCAGGAGCAGGTCAGTCCTATGTATGCCACAATAAAAAAAAAATATTACAAATATATATATATTAGTGATGATCAAGCACCGCAATGCTCGGGTGCTCGGGGGCTCTGGCCAAACACTGGGTGGTGCTCGGCCGAGCACCTGAGTATAATGGAAGTCGATGGGAGAACACCAGACACCCCTGCTCTGCAGAGGGGAGGGTGTCTGGTTCATAGGGAAACGTGAGAAAATGGTGGAAACACCACTGAAATGGTTAGGGAACAGCATGGGGAGGATGTCTGGTTGCATCTTGGACACCGAAGTCGCTGCTGTTAACAATGATGTCCGAGTTTTCGCCACTTTTATGGAAAGACAATAATACCCCCAAATCCGAAGATAGCATCGATTTTAGAGGAAATATTGTTAGGAAACATATAGTATTTACTTGTATATAAAGCGCAAGTAGCAGCACGCCCTCATCCTAATGTTTTACAAGGTCAGATCAGCAGCAGGCACTCGCCCCTAATGTTTTAGACAGTCAAATCAGCAGCAGACCCTCACCCCAAATGTTTTTAAATGTCAGCAGCACTGAAGGTCAACTTGTCAGGAGGAAGACCAGAGTGAAGAAGTGGAAGAGGAGGTGTTGGACGAATAAATCACTGGCCCAACATTGGAAGGAGGCAAGCTGAGCGAGGACAGCAGTACAGAGGGGGAGGGATGCGCAGCACCACAACAGGCTGTAAGAGGCGGTGAGGTGGCAAAAGGGAGAAGGCAGGCCACACCAACAAGTGTGGACGATAAAAGAATTGTCATTTGCCACCTGTGCCGTACCAAAATGAGCAGGGGCATGAACACTAGCAACCTGTCCACCACCAGCACGATCTTTATGGCAGCAAAGCACCCTAATAGGTGGGCCAAATGCCTGGATCCACAATCGGTGTCTGCAGGTCACACCACTGCCTCCTCTTCCCTGTGTTACGTGCTAGCCAAGACGCAGGCCCAGATGCCTCCCGCCCTGCACCTGGGCCCTTGCAAGCACCATCAGCGAGCACATCCACTTCTGTGTCCCATCGCAGCGTACAAATGTCCATACCCCAGGCCTTTGAGCGAAAGCGCAAATACCCAGCCACCCACCCACAGGTCAAAGCACTAAATGCACACCTTTACAAATTGCTGCCGTTGAAAATGTTGCTTGTGGACACTGAGGCTTTTCACAGTCTGATGGCGGCGGCTGTCCCTCGTTACTCAGTACCTAGCTGCCACTATTTTTGCTGGTGTGCCCTCACCGCCTTACACCAGCATGTGTCCCGAAACATAACCCGTGCCCTGACCAACGCAGTTACTGGGAAGGTCCACTTAACGACCAGGCCCAGGGATGCTACATTTCCCTGATGGCACACTGGGTCAAAGCTGTGGAGGCTAGGAGCGAGTTGTACCCTAGGATGGCACAGGTGCTACTGACACAAAGGATTGTGGGCCCTACTTTCATCAGGATTTCTGCCACCAGCTACATTAGTGGCTGCAACCCCTTCTTCTCCTCCACAACTTCCATCTAGGAATTCTCATCTTGCAGCACCAGTCAGCCATCAGTCAGTAGCAGAAGCAGTTTAGCACAGCGGTGGGGAAGCGGCAACAGGCGGTGCTGAAACTTATTTGCATAGATGACAAACAACACACTGCCACAGTGCTGTGGCAGGGTATAAGGCACCAGGCTGAGCTGTGGCTCTCATCACTCAACCTACAACCAGGCGTGGTTGTGTCTGATAACGACCGCAACTTGGTGGCGGCTTAGGAGCTCGGCAAGTTCACACACATACTGTCACGCTCAGGTGTGGGGGGAAAACCACACAGAGCATTGGAGGGAAAGAAGATTAGGCCTGGAAACTAAGGAAGGAAGATGGACACCTCCTAAAGGAAACCCTGACTCTAATCCTGACTGACTACCAGTAAGAACAGGCCTCAAAGGTTGGCGAATTCATACACAGGAACCTAAACCAAACTAACCCTATAGGACTCTGGAACTAATGACAGGAATGAGTCTACCTGTTCCTCCAACAGGATAGACGAACAGGAGTCTTCCTCAGGCCAAACAACTGCTTCAACTTAGTGGTTCAGCGGTTTCTCAAAACCTACACCAATTTGCCTGAGCTGCTGGTGAAAGTGCCCAAAAGTCACCTACAGCTTCCACCGGTCTGGCAACGCTGCAGCAGTGTTTGCACTTGCCAGCTCACTGACTGCTGTGCGACCTGAGCACGCGCTGGAACTCTACCTGCTCACAATAAAGATGGACAGCGCTGCATGTGGAAAAGGTTCTGATAAGCAGTGTCACAACTAGGAGGGAAAAGTTTTGTAAAATGGTAAAGGAGTACCTAGCTGACAATGTCAACGTCCTCAGCGATCCCTCTGTGCCTTATAATTATTGGGTGTCTAAGCAGGACACGTGGCACAAACTGGCATTCTATGCCTTGGAGGTGCTGGCCTGCCCTGCCGCCAGCGTTTTGTCGGAGCGGTTATTTAGTGACGCTGGGGGCATAATAACTGCTAAGCGCATCCTCCTGTCAAATGAAAATGCTGACGATAATCAAAATGAACAAGGCATGGATTGCCCCTGACTTCGCTACCCCACCAGAGGAAAGTGGCTGAACATAAAAGAACTTTAAATGTGGCTTTTAAGGTGTATTAATACACTGTATTTCCATGAACCCCTTCCTCTTCTCGTCCTCTTCCTCCTCTTCCTCCAGCATATCAAACTGCTTATTAGGCTGCCCTCACCTTTAAATATTTAAGAGGTTCACCAGCAGGCCCTCACCCCTAATTTTTTAACCTAAAAAATTAACCTCACTCTGGTCCTCTTCCTGACATGTTGACCTAACAAGAACCTGTCTTGCGCTGCCCTGCAAACTGAGACATGAAGATAGGAGTTTTGGATGACTTTGTTTCTTGTGCTCTGCCAGCAGACACTGTTTCACTGCGCCCACCGTGCACCATCAGCAGCACGCCCACTTCTCTGTCCCTTACTGCTCGCCTTGCGCATACTAAATGATATATATATGCAAGTTTGTCAAAAGTACAGTTGCGCAGATTTTTTTTTAGTGTATGAGTAGAAAAATTTCACCAAATGAGCAAAAGTTATGCAGCAGACACAGCGCAGGTAATGTCATATACCTGTGCTGCATGTGCAGTATAACCTTTCTGTGTCCTAAATACCTGACATCCAGTGTATTTTTTTCTGCCGTTATTTGTTTGCGTAATCAGGCACTGATAGTGCAGGGATAGGATTTGGCTAGGCAGGGCTAGTTGTTCTGTTAGTTGTTCTGGCTGCAATATTGTTATTCTTGATGGTCAAAATTTGCGCAAGTTTGCCTAATCTTAACACCAGCTGCGCAGCGTGTGCAGTACAATGTATGTTTCTCCTATATACCTGACATTTATTGCGTTTCTTCCTGCCGCTAATCACGGTGACATTACATGTGCAGGACAATGTATGTTTCTCCTATGCACCTGACATTTATTGCGTTTCTTTCCGCCACAAATCACGGTGATATTACATGTGCAGGACAATGTATGTTTCTCCTATGTACCTGACATTTATTGCGTTTTTTTCTGTCGCTAATCACGGCGACATTAGTAATGTCGCCTTCAATAGCCACAGAAAAAATACACCGGATTTCTGTTATTTGGGATACACAAATATTAGACACCAGACGCTGAAAAAGTGGTGTTAAGGTCAGGCACCCTTGCGCAATTTTTAACCCACCACAAAAATAATATATTGCAGCCAGATATAACAATGGACTTTTGTGTCTTTTGAACAGAACAACTAGCCCTGCCTAGCCAAATCCTATCCCTACACTATAAGTCCCCCCTTGCGCAAATGTTATACAGCAGACGCAAATGAGGAACTGCGGCCTTAATTAGCGGTAGAAAAAATAGCAACGGCTGTCAGGTATATAGACTACAGAAAGGCTCTAATGCACACGCTGTGCACGTGGTGTTAGCCTCAGGCACACTTGCATTCTTTTTGCCCCAAAAGAAAAAAAAATGCAGCCAGATATAACAATGGACGTTTGTGTCTGTTGAACAGAACTACTAGTCCTGCCTAGCCAAATCCTATCCCTACACTATATGTGCCTCCTTGCACAAATGTTATACAGCAGACGCAAAAGAGGTACTGTGGCCTTAATTAACGGTAGAAAAAATAGCAACGAATGTCAGGTATATAGACTACAGAAAGGTTCTAATGCACACGCTGTGCATGTGGTGTTAGCGTCAGGCACACTTGCGTTCTTTTTGCCCCAAAATAAAAATTCAGCCAAATATAACAATGGACTTTTGTGTCTTTTCAACAGAACTACTAGCCCTGCCTAGCCAAATTCTATCCCTACACTATATGTGCCTCATTGCGGAAATGTTATACAGCAGATAGAAAAGAGGTACTGCGGACTTAATTAACAGCAGAAAAAATAGCAAAGGATGTCAGGTACATATATATATATATATATATATATATATATATATATATATATATATATTGCAGCAAGATATAATAGCCCTTAAAAGGGCTTTTGGGTTTTTTCAAAAGAAATACTATCCCTGCCTAGCGTTCTTTCCCTACACTATCTGTCCCTCCTTGCAACAGCTCTCCCTGACTCGGTATGAGCCGGTCACATGTCACCGGGTGCTATATAGCACCCGATGACGCGTTCCCGGCCATCCAATCAGTGTAATGCCAGTAGCCAACAGTGAATGCCAGTACCTCCCCGCACGCTAATTGGCTAATTGGCTATATACCATATTTGGCCAAACATGTTTGCTCAACACTAATATATATATATATTTGGGCTAGGGAACATAGGGAAATAGAGCCTCATTAATTAAGACTGGCGATTTACACGCCAGTCTTAAGTATCTTTAAACTGTTGGAGTAAGCGCCAGAGTTATGTGGCGGGGCAGGCCTCTACATAACTTTGGCGCTTCCTCCAGCAGGCAATGCGACAAACTTAAATCTACACCAACTCCCTTGCTGGTATAGATTTATGCCATTTTGTAGGCTAAAAACTAGCGTAGAAAATGAAAGAGTACTGACCTGCCCTCTTCCCCACCCACACCACTTCCTCTTTTCTCAACCTGTTAAAAAAGTGACGTGAGCAGAGAAAAGTCGCAGATTTGTCACAAAATGTGTGGCGCATATAAGTTAATAAATGAGCCCCATAATGTGTAACAAAAATAAGTAACATTGTAACATAGCAACATAGGGGGTAATTTACTATACTGAAATACGCCTAAAAATAAAAGAAAATGTCATTGAAAAAACCACCCTGAAGAAATAATTCAACAGACATTTAGGGTTAAACATGAACAGTATAAGAGCTCATTCAGATAATCATATCCATTTTTCGGTCAGCAAATTGAGGATCCGCAAAACATGAATACCAGCTGCGCGCATTTCACATTTTGCAGAATGGAACGACCAACCCTTATGATAGAAATGCCTATTCTTGTCCGCAAAGACTGACAACAATATCACACGTTCTAGCTTTTTTTGCAGGGCCGCAGAACAAGAGCGCGGATGCGGACAGCACACAATGTGCTGTCCGCATCTTTTGCGACCCCTTTGAAATTAATTGGTCCACATCTGTTCTGCAAAATTGCAGAACGGACGCGGATGCAAATATACGATGGTCTGAACGAGCCCTGAATAATTTAAAAAATAGTCACGTCTCAAAAGTAGTTAAAATACATTTCAAACAATGTACCTGCAAATAGAAATAATTCAATTTTTCCCACATAAAAGAAGACTTCAGACAGTCACGTCCGTGAAAAAAAAAAAAAGCTGTGGCTGATAAAATGCAAAAATAAAAAAAATGAAGCTGATTATTAAAAGGGTTTGCTACTTTTCCCATATTGATGACATCCTCAGGATAGGTCATCAATATCATCGGCACCTCTGGCCAATTACTTATATGAAGCAAAGGTAGTGCTCGTTCTAGCGCTGCATTCTCTTCACTTTTTAAAAGGAATCTGTCACAGATTTTATGGTGTTATAACTAAGGGCAACATAAACTAGTAACCTTTTCCCTTAGCAAAATGCTGGGTCACTTTCTTTAACCCGTTCAAGCGACCAAATGCCGGAGCCCCATTTTCCAAATCTGACATGTGTCACTTTATGTGGTAATAACTTTGGAACGCTTTTACTTATCCAAGCCATTCTGAGACTGTTTTCTCGCGACACATTGTACTTCATGATAGTGGTAAATTTGAGTCAATATATTTTTCAAAAATCCCAAATTTACCAAACATTTTGAAAAATTCACAATTTTCTGAATTTCTCTACTTTTAAGACAAATAGTAATCCCTCATAAAATAGTTATCAGTTATCATTCCCCATATGTCTATTTTATCATTTGGTAAATGTCATTTTACTTTTTTAGGATGTTAGAAGGCTTAGAAGTTTAGAAGCCATTTTTTAAATTTTCAACAAAATTTCCAAAACCATTTTTTTTAAGCTCCAATTCAGATATAAAATGATTTTGAGGGGCTTATGAAATGGAAACCACCCATAAATGACCCCATTTTAGAAACTACACCCCTCAAATTATTTAAAACTGATGTTACAAACTTTGTTTACCCTTTAGGTGTTCCACAAGAATTAAAGGTAAATGGAGACGAAATTTCAATATTTCATTTTTTAAGCAGATTTTTCATGTGAATCAATTTTTTTCTTGCAACACAGCAAGGGTTAACAGCAAACTAAACCTCAATATACATTACTCTGATTCTGCATTTTACAGAAATACCCTATATGTAGTGGTAAACTGCTCTATGGGAACGTGGCAGTGCTCAGAAGGAAAGGAGCGCCATACAGATTTTGGATTCAGATTTTGCTAGAATGGTTTTTAGGCACCATTTTGTAATTGAGAGACCCTGACGTACCCCTAGAGTGGAAACCCTCAAAAAGTGACCCCATTTTGGAAACTACACCCTTCAAAGAATATATTAAGGGGTGTACTGACCACTTTGAGCCCCTCAGCGTTTTTACAGAATTTGGAAACACTTGGCTGTGAAAATGAAAAGTTTCATTTCTTCCAATAAAATGTTGCTTTAGCCCCACATTTTTCATTTTCACAAGGGGTAACAGGAGAAAAGCACCCAATTATTTGTTACCCATTTTCTTCTGAATATGGCAACATTCTTTTATGTATAATTAAATCCGTTTATCCTTGAGGCTTCATTTGGAGTGCTCCTCCAGCATACTACCTGGAGTCACACTGGGGAGGAACTGTTCTGTGTCCTTCAAGAGGAAATCGAATCTTGGCTCTCTCCTCGCCAACTGAAAATCAAAACCATGGTCACCGACAATGGGAAGAATATCTTGTCTGCGCTGCATCAAGGATGGCTGACCCATGCACCCTGCATGGGACACATCTTTATTCTCCTTGTAAAGCGGTTCCTGAAGTCTTCCACCCAACTGCAAGACATCCTGAAAATGGTCAGGAAACTGTGCATGCACTTTAACCACGCTTACCCTGCAAAACACACCCTCCTTAAACTGCAAAGGCAGAATAGCATACCCGAACATCACCTGATATGCGACATTTCCACTAGTTGGAGCTCCACCCTCTACATTTTGGACCAACTATATGAGCAGAGGAAGGTCTTAAACGATTTCTTGATAATGCAGGCAGACAGGAGCACTACCCTGTGTAACTTCGACATTAGCCAGTGGCAGTTCATGCATGACACCTTCTGTTTGCTCAGGCCCTTTGTCAGTCACCAGGACAGATGCTGATAAATCTGTCTGGCCAGGGGACATGGCCAGGGGACAGGAGATGTGATGCCTACATCTCACACCCTCACCACACTGTGACTGTGTCATTGTGTTGACTCCTCATATGGTTGCCACCATCCTCATCTGTGACAGGGTCACTATGTTAACTCCTTATGCGATTGCCACCCTCCCCACTCTTAGACTTGGCCACTAGTGTCTCTGTTCAACCTTGGTGACCACCATTTATCACCATTTATTTTACCCTTCTTCTTGTTAGAAAGACCAAAAAATGAAAAACACAATGGATCCACTCTTTGGAGAATCCATAAGGCCTCTATCACACGGTCCCTATTTTGCATCAGGATATGCTCATGATTTGGACGTCAAAAGCAGTAGTGGATACAAAACACAGAAGACATGCAAATTTTCCAATCACATGTTCAGTCTCTGTTTTGGATCCACTCCTGTTGTTTTTTTTTTTTTGGCCTTAGCAATACTGATGGATTACTGACCAAATGCAGACCATGTGAAGGAGGATGCTCAAAAGACAGGATCCATTTTTTGGGGTTGTTCTTGTGACGGATAAGAAGAAGGGGAAAAAAAACAGTGACGTCAACAAATAATAATGCTGACACCCTCTCAACTCTGTCATGGGGCCCTGTTGTGTGTATCAGAACAGGTTCAGTAGAAATCTAGATGGAATCAACCGATGGTGTAAAAGAAGTGTGCTTTTTCACTCTATAGTGGAATCTTGGGCCACTGCACGGTTCTTTATACCTGACGCTAACATTGACCTGTAAGGCTGAGTTCACACCTGAGTTATTTGGTCAGTTTTGGCCTTGTAGCTGACCAAATAAGTGAATTGTGAAGTGATTCTAAGAGTGACACCTGTCAAATTCCTGTCATAGTGATGCACAGCAGACTACCTATGTGTGTTTCTTCAATGCACAGTGTTGTACAGTGTTATACAAGCTCTCTGCAGCCGGGAAATAGCTGATTTTTAACGTGCTTCGTCACAAATAAATTCAGATCAAAACAAACTTTTTTTGAAAATTCCGTGAAGCATCCAAATCAAATTTTTGCAAACTTCGCTCATCTCTATAAATAATGAATGTATAAATAATAATGTATACTGTAAATAAAATATGTCCTTGAGCTTTGGTGTGCTGCATTGCACCAAAGAATTGCAAATGATCCCTATAGTTCCTTACAGTGGACGATTTAAAGTGCATCTGAACTAGGCTGCTTGTTATATACAATATGTATTTTTACAGCGCAGCATTATACAATCCTTTTCATATGTGCTGGAGAGACCTTATTAGAAACCAAGCTGAGAACTATAATTTATAGCAACTTTAACGCCTTAATATAAAAAGCCTTTATCTTACAGTTCTTCAACATTTGTCATGAGATTTTCCCCCTAAATTTATTTTTAAAAATATGGGATTAAACATGACATGACCATACTGCTCCTAAGCAGCTGAGGCTATTTAGGTGTTCTTGTTGCTAGGGATACACTGCAAAATAACAAATATCTTTTCAGTGGGGTTGACAGGAAGAATGTCTCTACAAGAAGTATGTCACAGATCAGTCAGGTCACAAGTGCCACTGAACTGAAGACAGAGTAGGGGCAATGAAGCTTGGGCTCCTCACTATTTCTCCCAGCCTGCGATGTTCCGCTGGGATCCCTCACTGAAAACATCCGGTCTGACATTGCCTGCAACCAATCACTGGTCATAGTGGTGAACGCATCCTCTTGCATCATGTAACCATTTGTCATGACATAAGAGCATCCGGTCAACGCTGCGGCAAGTGATTGGCTGCAGACAATGTCAAACTGGATATATTCAGCTGGGGAGCCACAGAACATTTCCATTAAGTCTCTATACACAACTGTTGAAAATTGAAAAGTGGAGTGTGTGTAGATTGTATACAACTCCCTGAATATGAACAACCAGCACGTATACTGGAACTACATAGCACTTTACACTCACAACCACCTTCATGCAATTTTGTAGTGAAAGTAATTTACTGCAGCAGTTGCACAAGAAATGTAGCCTCACATAGCAGCCCAGGTCTCTGTGCCACACAATACTCCATCAATATTACTAAAGGCACATGGTGGGTGTGTAGCTTAGGAGCTTCAAATTACTAATCTAAAGACCTTTAATTATGACATTGTAAAATAACCCTTTTAAACTTTTCAGTGACTCAATTAATTATATTCTGTCTTATCACTTACTGTAGGCCATCAGGTTCATGATGCATGGTCATTATGATTGTTCATCCCTATGTGTGAAACACCATCTTTAAACACAATAATAATTTGTGTTTTTAATGATTTCTGAGTTTAGTGAGCACTTGAAATGACTGATCTTTGCAGCACTGCTATAAGCGTTCCAGGTGTGCTTTATGGTGTCTTTGCATTTTTATTGTATAATAGGCAGTTAACAGACCATTTGGTAGGTGGGGATGTTACCATGTTTCCCGGAGGAGGAGTAGATGAAAAAGATGAAAGCAAACTTTACACAGCATACCAGTGTCAAGAGGTACCCCAGAGCGGTACTTCCATTCCTACACCCTGCTACTGTCTCTAATGGCTAACAATAATGTAATACGTGTAATTATTCCAGGTGCTCCTACACTGTACATTCATAATATTGATGTGTAACTGTTTGTGTATTACATGTACTGTGCCTGATTAACCAGAAGGTAGCAGTGTATGAGGCAGAGAGAGATCTTTATTTAGAATGGAACTTACCATTCCATTCTTCCCCTTTTGGGCAGAAGTAGGCTAGTCTTGCTTCCTACCAAGGGAAGAGTTGCAGGAAGATATGGTCATTCTAGTGTAGTCTAGCCTAGAAGTTGGAAGCAGATGAGTCAAAATGGTGCTGTGAGGGGAATGGTCACCCCTCCTAAAGCAGGAGTCCCAAAGGGGAAGCAGCTCATAGAGCACCATTACTCCTTACAGATACAGAGTATCACGAGGAGGTCAACAGCAGGCACTCCACTCAAAAGGTACCAGAACAGTCCTACAGTCCAACTACCAGACAAAAGCTGGACGCAAAGAAAGATAGAGCAAGGTATTCAAGTTCACCTGCCAGTTTACCCCAAAACCTGCTGGAACCAAGAGAAAGACTGAATATTGTTTGGATACAAGTTTATTCAAGTAAAGCTGTTGAACTTTCAACAAGTCTGGACTCTACTTATTCTCTACCTCCTACAACTCTACCCTTTATTGCTTCGGAGCCTAATCCTGGGGAGCGGCGGTATCCAGGTAGGAGCACCATGACACACACAGAAACTATTAAGGCCGCATCACCACTCGGCATTTCTTAAAACCTGGGACACGATCGGCCCTGGGGGGGGGGGGGGGGAATTATAGAAATAACTTGTACAAAAAAGAAGCTTATAGTAAACTTGTAAACTTGTTCAGGAGATTTCAGTGTTATGGTGCATGCATATACTTTGCAGGCACACTTTGGAAGTTGCTAAAGATCCACATTCTGCTGAGAAAATTGTATAACCATTTATTGTGGAAAAAAAGGTGAAGAACTTAGGCTGATGTTGGGGACTGCCCCGCAGTTGCCTATTGAATGAGAAGTGTTGCATCTCTATTTTTGGATGCCTGTGCCTACTGTAAGTCAGCTACAGAAATTAATTTCTTTAGCTGACTTAGGCACTGTAACTAATGTACCTGAACTTGATTCTTCAGTAAAGAACTGTTCTGCTCTTAGCCTGGTGTCATTTTTGCCTGTACAACCACTTCATCGCTAACTGCCAAGGAAACCTACTTTGAACCTAACTGCAACCATCAATACCAAGGGCACGCCAAATCAACACTAGGCAGGAGAAATTAAAAAATCAGGATGTGCCCTAAAGAGAAGAAAGGTGCACCCTCCCTAACACTGCATGGCCCAGGGATCAACATAGTGAGGACTGCCACCATAAGTGAATCTACTGTTCCACAGGATTGGCGCATAGCAAATGTGGTGCCAATATTCAAAAAAGGTCCAAAAACAGAGCCCGGAAACTATAGGCCAGTAAGTTTAACATTGGAGATGAGCAAGCATGCTCGTCCGAGCTTGGTGCTCGTTCGAGTATTACGGTACTCGTAAGTGCTCGCTGCTCGGACGAGTATCTCGCCATGCTCGAGGAAATGGCAACTTCCGCATTGTGAATTTTTGCCGCCTATAAACTCAGCCAATCACAAGCCAGGAGACTCTGCGGTACACCCAGCATCACATGGGGCCCTTACATGTCGATAGCAGGGGTTGGCTGGCCTGATCAGGTGACCCTGGAATATACTAGTGACTGCCTGCGGTGCTCGGCTCAGATGCTGTCTGGATGTCGTTAGGGATAGAGCTACTGCGTTTCAGGGAGAGTGTTAGGGCCTGCATTTAGTTCTTTGTTAGGCAGGAGTGATCTCCCAAGAACCCAACAGCCTTTCTAAGGGCTACAAGACATTTTTTTTTGTCTCCTGGCTTGGCTGGCTGGCACTAGTAGTGCAGCTATCGCCAAATATAACTCTTTTTTTTTTATTGTTATATCTCAGTGAAACAAATCCATTTCACACAGCTGCGTGGAACCATTCTGTGTGTCACAGTTCAGCTGTCCACTCACTACAATCGGTATTTTCTGTCCAGGTGACACTTTCTGTACGTCACTTAATCCAACAAGGTCTTTTGCTCTCATGTATATAGCTTGATCACAAAAATCTCTGTGCGACATTTGTCTGGGTCGCAGTCAAAATAGCCACCGTCAGCAGGGTGTGAGTTAGGTCTACGATAGTTTCTGCATGTCACGTTCCAAAAAAAAACAAAACTAAAAAAAATATATTAAAAAAATATATATATATATATAAAAAATAGTTTTTTTGTTGTTTTAGCTCAGTGATACAAATCCATTTCACACAGCTGCGTGGAACCATTCTGTGTGTCACAGTTCAGCTGTCCACTCACTACAATCGGTATTTTCTGTCCAGGTGACACTTTCTGTACGTCACTTAATTCAACAAGGTCTTTTGCTCTCACGTATATAGCTTGATCACAAAAATCTCTGTGCGACATTTGTCTGGGTCGCAGTCAAAATAGCCACCGTCAGCAGGGTGTGAGTTAGGTCTACGATAGTTTCTGCACGTCACGTTAAAAAAAAAAAACTAAAAAAAAAATATATAAAAAAAATATATATATAAAAAAATAGTTTCTTTGTTGTTTTAGCTCAGTGATACAAATCCATTTCACACAGCTGTGTGGAACCTTTCTGTGTGTCATAGTTCAGCTGTACACTCACTACAATCGGTATTTTCTGTCCAGGTGACATTTTCTGTACGTCACTTAATCCAACAAGGTCTTTTGCTCTCACGTATATACCTTGATCAAAAAAATCTCTGTGCGACATTTGTCTGGGTCGCAGTCAAAATAGCCACCGTCAGCAGGGTGTGAGTTAGGTCTACGATAGTTTCTGCACGTCACGTTAAAGAAAAAACAAAACTAAAAAAAAATATTAAAAAATCTATATATATAAAAAAATAGTTTCTTTGTTGATTTAGCTCAGTGATACGAATCCATTTCACACAGCTGTGTGGAACCATTCTGTGTGTCACAGTTCAGCTGTCCACTCACTACAATCGGTATTTTCTGTCCAGGTGACACTTTCTGTACGTCACTTAATCCAACAAGGTCTTTTGCACTCACGTATATAGCTTGATCACAAAAATCTCTGTGCTACATTTGTCTGGGTCGCAGTCAAGATAGCCACCGTCAGCAGGGTGTGAGTTAGGTCTACGATAGTTTCTGCACGTAACGTTCCAAAAAAAAAAAAAACTAAAAAAAAAAAAATATAAAAAAAATATATATATAAAAAAATAGTTTTTTGTTGTTTTAGCTCAGTGATACGAATCCATTTCACACAGCTGCGTGGAACCATCCTGTGTGTCACAGTTCAGCTGTCCACTCACTACAATCGTTTTTTTTTTGTCCAGGTGACAATTTCTGTACATCACTTAATCCAGCAAGGTCTTTTGCTCTCACGTATATAGCTTGATCAAAAAAATCTCTGTGTGACATTTGTCTGGGTCGCAGTCAAAATAGCCACCGTCAGCAGGGTGTGAGTTAGGTCTACGATAGTTTCTGCACGTCATGTAAAAAAAAAAATATATATATATATATAAAAAAATTAGTTTTTTTGTTGTTTTAGCTCAGTGATACAAATCCATTTCACACAGCTGCGAGGAACCATTCTGTGTGTCACAGTTCAGCTGTCCACTCACTACAATTGGTATTTTCTGTCCAGGTGACACTTTCTGTACGTCACTTAATCCAACAAGGTCTTTTGCTCTCACGTATATAGCTTGATCACAAAAATCTCTCTGCGACATTTTGTCTGGGTCGCAGTCAAAATAGCCACCGTCAGCAGGGTGTGAGTTAGGTGTACGATAGTTTCTGCACGTCACGTTCCAAAAAAAACAAAACTAAAAAAATATATATAAAAAATATATATATATAAAAAAATAGTTTTTTTGTTGTTTTAGCTCAGTGATACGAATCCATTTCACACAGCTGCGTGGAACCATTCTGTGTGTCACAGTTCAGCTGTCCACTCACTACAATCCGTATTTTCTGTCCAGTTGAACATTCTGTACGTCACTTAATTAAACCAGACTGAACAAGTTTGTGGGTTTCAGTACAGCAGGCCCATTTATTTTATTTTTTTATATAATACACTTATATACAGAAAATGTTGAACCCCAGGGCTAAGGGTCGAGGACGAGGGCATGGGCATTCAATTACTGCAGGGGGCAGAGGCCGTGGTCCTGGGCAGGGTGAGACAGCACCTACTGATGAGTGAGCAGGGGAATGCCGCAGAGCTACACTCCCTAGCTTCATGTCTCAACTTACAGGGACACGTGGTAGAGGACTATTGAAACCACAACAGTGCGAACAGCTGATGTCGTGGATTGCGGACAATGCTTCAAGTAATTTGTCCACCAGTCAGTCTTCCACGCAGTCCACCCACGTTACCCAAGGGAGCACTCCTCTGGCTCCTCCACCGCAACCTCCTTCCCCCCAGTCTGCCCCCTCCTAACTAGCCTAACCACCACCAGCATGCGCAGGCATATGAGTGCTAAACACCCCACTCAATGGAACCAAGGCCGTTCACCACCTCCTGCGGGTCACACCACTGCTCCTACCCCTGTGTCACTCGCTGCCTCTGCTAGTCAACCCCCTGCCCAGGACCTCGGCACGAGCGCCTCCCACCGGAAAACAACACCTTCGCCTCCACGATCCTCCACAGTGTCCACCAATGTGTCCCAGCGCAGCATTCAGCTGTCTTTACAGCAGACGCTGGAGCGCAAGAAGAAATACAGTTCCACCCACCCACATGCCCAAGCCCTCAACGTCCACATCTCCAAATTGCTGAGCCTGGAGATGCTGCCCCATAGGCTGGTAGAGACCAAGGCCTTTCGCAATCTCATGGCGGTGGCTGCCCCTCTGTATTCGGTCCCCAGCCGCCACTATTTTTCCCGATGTGCTGTCCCATCCCTACACCAGCACGTGTCAGAGAACATCACCCGTGCCCTGACCAACGATTTTTCTGAGATGGTCCACCTAACCACGGACACGTTGACAAGTGCTGCCGGGCAGGGACACTATATCTCACTGACGGCACATTGGGTTAACTTGGTGGAGGCTGTGACCGAGACTGACCCTGGGACAGCTCATGTACTGCCCACACCGAGGATTGCGGGGCCTACCTCGGTCACGGTCTCTCAGACGTACTATGCCTCCTCCTCCGACCCCTCCTCCTCCTCCTCCACCGAATTACCATACGTGGGCACGGCGCCTTCAGTCGGTAGCTCTAGGCGCAGCAGCAATGCCATGGGTAAGCGCCAGCAGGCGGTGCTCAAACTGCTGAGCTTAGGTGACAAAAGGCACACCGCCTAAGAGCTGTTACAGGGCATCACGGCGCAGACCGATGTGTGGCTGGCACCGCTGAACCTCAAGCCAGGCATGGTTGTGTGTGACAACGGGCGTAACCTGGTGGCGGCTCTGCAACTCGGCAGACTGACACATGTGCCATGCCTGGCCCACGTGTTCAATCTAATAGTTCAGCGGTTCCTCAAGACATACCCCAATCTGTCTGATTTGCTCACCAAGGTGCGCCGCATCTGTGCGCATTTCCGCAAGTCGAGCACAGATGCTGCCACTCTCAGGGCAGCGCAGCGCCGCCTACAACTGCCCACTCACCGACTGTTGTGCGACGTGCCCACGAGATGGAATTCGACATTAAAAATGTTATCCAGAGTTTACCAGCAGCGCAGAGCAATAGTAGACTGCCAGATGTTAACTTCCACCAGAACTGGTAGTCAGGTCAGTCAGATTCCTGAAGTCTACAATGAGGAGTAGACGTGGATGTCTGTTATCTGCCAGGTGTTGAGCAACTTTGAGGAGTCAACGCAGATGGTCAGCGGCGATGCCGCCATTATCATCTTCACCATCCCGCTGCTTTGTCTGTTGAAAAACTCACTGCTCAGCATGAAGTCGGGTGTTTTGCGCTTGTCACAAGAGACAGTGGAGGAAGATACGTCGCTTGATAGCCAGAGCACCCTCCGGTCTGTTTCTCAGGGCGTATCAGAGGAGGGGGATGAGGATGAGGAGGAAGAGGAGGAAAATGTCTGCGAGACAGAAGAGGGAACCAGTGCTCAGTCCTTCTTAACTCTTGAGCGTGTATGGGCTGAAGAGGAGGAGGAGGAGGAAATGGAGAGTCAGGCCAGTGAGGCGAGGGAATTCTTGCGTGTTGGGACTCTGGCGCACATGGCAGACTTCATGTTAGGCTGCCTATCCCGTGACCCTCGTGTTAGAAGCATTTTTTCAAACACCGATTACTGGGTGTTCACTCTCCTGGACCCACGGTACAAGCAGAACCTTTCCACTCTCATCCCTGCAGAGGAAAGGAGTCTGAGAGTGAATAGATATCAACAGGCCCTGGTGCACAAGCTGAAACAATCCTTCCCATCTGACGCCGCTAGCGGCAGAGGGCATGGTTCTGTGGGCCAAGTAGCGGGGGAGAGGAGGCGAGCAGGCAGCTTGTCCAGCACTGGCAGGTGAACGCTCTCCAAGGCCTTGCCAGTTTTATGTCACCCCAGCAAAGACACTGTCAACTGTCCCCAGTCTAGGCAGAGTAGGGGGAGCTGTACAGAAAGATGGTGAGGGAGTACCTAGCTGACCATACCAACGTCCGTAGCGATCACTCTGCTCCATACAACTACTGGGTTTCAAAGCTGGACACGTGGCCTGAACTGGCGCTGTACGCCTTGGAGGTGCTGGCCTACCCTGCCGCTAGCGTGCTGTCAGAGCTGGTATTCAGTGCAGCTGGTGGCGTCATCACCGATAAGCGTACATGCCTGTCAACTGACAGCGCTGACAGGCTGACGCTTATTAAATGAACAAAGCCTGGATTTCACCGGAATCAAATCTCCTCCGGGGAAAGCAGCTAAAGATTTAAATAACTATGTATCCCGATTCCTCTTCTCTACTCCTCCTCCTCCTCCTCCTTGTCGTCTTTGCCTAACGCTGACCAAAAAAACGCCATTTTTTAGAGGTCCAACTGTCACTCTTTTACCACAATTTTTCAGGAGGGCCCCCTACAGGCCCTCTCTTCAAACAATTTTTCTGGAGGTCAACCTACAGGCCCTGTCTCTAAATAATTTTTCTGGAGGTCCACCTACAGGCCCTCTCTCCAAACAATTTTTCCAGAGGTCCACCTACAGGGCCCTCTCTCCAAACATTTTCCAAGAGGTCCACCTACAGGCCCTCTCTCCAAACAATTTTTCCGGAGGTCCACCTACAGGCCCTCTCTCTAAATAATTTTCAGAGGTCCACCCACAGGCCCTCTCTCCAAACAATTTTTCTGGAGTCCACCTACAGGCCCTCTCTCTAAATAATTTTTCTGGAGGTCCACCTACAGGCCCTCTCTCCAATTTTTCGGAAGTCCACCTAACAGGCCCCTCTCTCGAAATCATTTTTCTGGAGGTCCACCTACAGGCCCTCTCTCCAAATAATTTTTCTGGAGGTCCACCTACAGGCCCTCTCTCCAAAACAATTTTCCAGAGGTCCACCTACAGGCCCTCTCTCCAAACAATTTTTCCAGAGGTCCACCTACAGGCCCTCTCTCCAAACAATTTTTCCGGAGGTCCACCTACAGGCCCTCTCTCTAAATTAATTTTCAGGAGGTCCACCTACAGGCCCTCTCTCCAAACAATTTTTCTGGAGTCCACCTACAGGCCCTCTCTCTAAAGAATTTTTCTGGAGGTCCACCTACAGGCCCTCTCTCCAAAACAATTTTCCAGAGGTCCACCTACAGGCCCTCTCTCCAAACAATTTTTCTGGAAGTCCACCTACAGCCCTCTCTCTAAATAACTTTTCCTGAGGTCCACCTACAGGGCCCTTCTCCAAACAATTTTTCCAGAGGTCCACCTACAGGCCCTCTCTCCAAACAATTTTTCCCGAGGTCCGCCTACAGGCCCTCTCTCCAAACAATTTT